>JANIJG010008592.1:0-14244 GCA_024611175.1 Megaceryle torquata
TAGGTGTTTTTTTGTTATGGGTATGGTTGGACTTGGTGATCTAGGAGGTCCTTTCCAACCAGGAATATTCTGTGATTGTGTGAAAATATCATAAATTAAAAATAACACTATAAAGAGAACAGTATAGATAATCTTATAACCTTCACAGAGATTGTCCCATTGACAATGTAGATTGTCTCATTTTGACCATTAGAGCTATTATAGGGTTGCAGGAAACGACTCTTGTCATCGTTTCCCTCTCAGGCAGAAAGGATGTTTGCTTGAGGATTCCTTGCCTGGCTTTGAGTTAAAGGCAAGGCCATGCAGTTGGCGAGTGGCCGGGCTGGGCTGAGCACCTGCAGGCTCTTGTGTTACACTGAGCTGGCCTTGGTTGTGCTGCAGGAACGGTGTTTGTGCAGCAAACACAAGTCTGAAGGTCACCGTGCGAGCAGCCCAGAGCAGACCTGCACAGACTCAGGTTAACTGTCATGCGGGTCATCAGCTCCTTGAGGTAGGGTGACTCTTACAGTCAGGATCACTACAATGGCAAGGATGGACAGTGCAGGATCCCCTCCTGCTGCCTGCCTTGGTAAGGGTCTGTTTGTCTTCCTGAACACGAAAGACATTCCCATGCGTGAAGTGCAACCTCAAGGTGCCAGAGAGGATGTGTAGCTTGTAAATGGAAGTTAAAATGCAGTGCAATATTCAAGGAGTATTCCCTGAATCGTTGTTCTGGGTCACGCATTTGTCGAGGGTCATTGGTTGCTGTAGAAAGCTACGTGAGCAAAGCCAGTGGCTTGGTAGGATGCATGAGCGTAGAACAGTGTCAGGCAACCATGTTGAAAGAGTAAACGTTGAATAAGATGCAGTAAGTGAACTGTGAGGAAATCTTTCTCTGGTAAGGAAATGGAAAGCTGCAGGGGATGTGGCCGTTGGGGGGGATCTGTGATAGGAAACAAGCTGCCACAGAGGCAGTTTTAAAATGACATAGGGCAAGTGAGTCCTCATTAGAGAAGAAAAGAGAATCATGGGAAACAGGATAGTGTGGTTTGGTGGAGTGTCATTTAAACAGAACGAAGATGTAAACAAAAGAATTGGAATGGCTTGCTGTTGGATAAGTCATGCCTGTGTCACTGCACGTAGGATGATGATGCAATACTACACAACTTGAAACTCCTGACAGCATCTTGTATCTTGGGAGAGAACTGAAAAAAGCTGGAAGCTGATCTTTTTATTCTTTTTTTTTGAAATCCAGCTCCATGGGAAAGGAAAAGCAGGAAATGCTGCCAGCAAACTGCTGAGTCCACAAGCTGAAGATTCTGGTTTACTGACCAAAACTCCGCATTCCAAGGTGAGATGAGGTTCCATAAAGACTAACTTGTGTCTTACGGCAGACAGGTTGACTGTCACAGTTATGCTCTAGCTGGAATAGCCTGGGTACAGTAAACTAAAAATGCAATGAGGAGGGAAGAAAAAGAATCAAAATGTTGAAGGAATTGATCCTGTTTTACACTGAACAAGAGCAATGTCAATGGCTTGTTACAGAAACCCAATATTAGACTAAGCAATTGAAACCAGAAATGCTGATAGGAAATGTGGTGCAGTTGGTGTTACTGTGTAAATGATTCTGGTCAAGGCTGTTGTACAGCAAGTAGGACTTGGCAGACAACTTGAGTTAAGCCTTTGAAGTTACATGTCAAGTTGGAGGTGATTAGACACCTCTTACGGCCCTGAGAACCCATTTGATTTAAAGCAACACTTCAACTACTGAACAGAAGGTGACCCATCAGCAGATGAACCGTGAGTTAAGGACTGCTTGGCATATCAAATAAGCCAATTGTTGAGTTTTTGGCACTTGGCTCCTAGGGGACAGTTCTCCAGCCAGTGGTATTTGACACTTAATTGATGATTTGGAAGCAAATGTAAGATCGCTACTGATAAAATCTGTAGATGATGTAAAAAAGGGAGTACTGCAAAAACCAGTCACAACGATAGGATGACAATGGCGAAGTGTGTAATAGAGTAGGGCTCTTCAGATAGATTTTTGTCTTAAAGCAGTCAGGTGCAAACTGATGTGCCTGGGGAGAATGCAGGTGTGGCACTGCTCCAGAGAGGACTGGATTTAATAAATAAATAAATAAAAGTATGACTGGAAAGAAATTGAGTGTATTAATGCACAAGCAGCTTAATTTCACAGAATCTTGCAGAATGTTGAGGGTTGGAAAGGACCTCAAAAGATCATCTTTTTGATGAATGAAAGATCATTCTAATTCACCTGGGACCTACTGTTTTAGAGACTAAAATACAGAGCTATCCCTGTACCATTCATGGTTTAAGACAGGATGTAACAGATCTATACAGGTAGCTGATCCAGGGGAAGCAGATGATGTTGATGTGAGGCAGCAATAAGGCCCCTGGTGGCACAGCCCTTTTCTAAGCCTAGAAAGGCTTTTCTAAGGCTAGAAGGGAACAGAGAAAAAACAAACAAGTACAGTAGGTTCACCCAATTTATCTGAGGATTGGAAGAAGAGAGTACAACGAAAAATGCAGCACTTCTGTAGTGATGAGACAAGGTAACAGCTTTAAACTGGTTTTAGAGGTTTCAAACTAAAAGAAGGTAGATTTGGACTAGATAGAAGGAGAAATCGTTGAGTCTGAGGGTGGGAACAGCCTGGCCCAGGCTGCCCAGAGAGGTGGTGGCTGCCCCACCCCTGACACCATTGCAGGGGAGGTTGGTCAGGGCTCTGAGCAACCTGCTGTAGTTGCAGATGTCCCTCCTCTCTGCAGACAGGGGACACACCACATGAGCTTTAATGGTCCTTTCCAGCCCAAACCATTTTTCAATTCTGTGAATCCCAGTTACTTAGAAGGTTGAGAACTGATCTGATTAGTGTATAAATCCAGTTAGTGAGTAAAAATGCTGGATACTAAAGAGGTTTTTAATTTTTTGGGGGGTAAAGCACAACAACAGCAACACTAAAACTAACAGTACTGCAACAAGTAATTCCAACTGAAAATAGGCATGTACTTTTAGTGAGGAAAGTGATTAGCGAGTGGAATTGAGGAGTGGTGGCTTTTCCAGCATCTTACAATTCACTTGGTTTGTGTAACAGATCATCGGAAGCCTGTGTGAAATTACTTGCCATCTCTAAGTGGTCAGAATTAACAGTCCTTCAGGGCCTTAAATTTCATGACTGAATATACAGTGGATGAAAGTTGTGAAAAGAGAAATCCATCAAAGGTTATTAAGCACAAAGCCAATGCCTCTGTAACAGCAGGTGTCAGAATCACAAATCACTATGAGCAAGGAGAGCGTTCACAGAGGTGTCACTGGATGTCTGCCCTATTCTTGTGATCTTTTCTAGGCATTCGGTGTTGGCCACTGTTGGGATCAGGGTAATTGAGCGAGGTATACTTATGATTTGACTCTGTACCACCGTTTTTGTGTCATTGTCTTTTTGAAGGATACACTTCAGTTCAGCCAGAAATGATAAACTGTGTGAGGGTCATGATACAGAATTCATGGACTACAATGGGTTCATGGATTAGCCAAAATACTGTGTGTGTCACTTTTGACCTTGTAAAAGTGAGAAAATACCAACCCTTCTGGGGCAGCGGTTGTGCCTCCTGCTGCGCTCACCCTGTTGCGCTCCAGGTGCGTGTACTTCTGTGTACTTCACTTCCTTTGGGCTCCATGTTCTTGGTCATTTTACTTTCTCGCCTTCAGTGGTGGTGGTGGTATGGGTAACATGCTCAGCTGGATGTCCTAGAAAGGCTTACGTATCCTGTGGGATAGTCTTTGAAAATGGACAGTATGTGTTACAAACACAGGAAGCTTTTGTCCCAGCTGCATTTTTAACTTAAAGAAATGGGTGAAAATAGTGGGGTTTTTTTGTGCAAATAGATGTAGCAAAAAACTTGAAAACGTGACACACGTGAAAAACGCAGGCTGGGAAAACTGAAGGCACATAAATATACAGCCCTCATTTAAAAATACCCAGTGAGACATAAAGTCAGACGATATTTTTTACAAGATTTTCTTTCAGCTTTCAGACTTACACCCTGTTTGAGCACTCAGGGTTGGCAGAATTGCTTGGCTTCTACTCAGCTGATACTCCTTTTAAACCGAGTTCTCTCACCCATTTCCCACAGCTCCTTGGAGCACCACTCAAAACCACTCACAGTTGCTCACCTTGTACAAACTCCCCTCCTCACCCCTCACTGTTTGCAGTGCTGTTTCAGTTTAAGTCAGAATCTCTTCAGTGCTTCAATTATTCTTTGAAAGCGTGCTTCATAAATATCTTCCACTGGATAACCACAAAACAATTTCCCGTTTATTTCCCCATTACAACAGGCACAGTACAACAGGCCTCTGGTCGACCAGACCCAGTATCCTCATCCTCCCTAGAGTTACTCGCTCCTTAAAGGAAGAGTGTGCAAAAAATTGTGCAAATACAGGGTAGTAACTCTCGGTACAGGCCAGTATTGAACGTGGAATATCAAACATGCTCCAGAGCTCCCCGCTGGCGCCACTCACTGCCGATGCTCGGCCGATTGCCGTTCACATCACCACCGAAATTCCCGGTAAACCCTCGTCCCGCAGTGCCCCGCCACAGCGTGGGCACCGGCTTCTGCTGCGAACCGAACCGGTCCGCGGGGCGGCTGGGCGGGGCAGGCCGCTACCGGCACTGCCGTCAGATGGGCCGGGGCCGCGGGCGGTCGCTACGGCCCAACAGCGGCCTGGGCGCGGGCTCTGTGGAGGATTCCGACCCGCCTGACGGCCAGGGCTGGACCGAACGGCGTCGGGGCGGGTCTTACCCGGCCGGTCCGGATGGCGACGGCGCTGTGGTGCGCGCGGGGACGGGGCGGCGGGGGCGGCGGGGAGCGAGGGGCGCTCAGGCAGCGGCGGGCGCCGCGGCGGCGGGGGGGCTGCGGCGGGTGAGCGGCGCTCGGGGGCTGCGGCGGCGGGTGAGGGGCGTTGGGAGCGTTGTGGCGAGTGACGGGGCTGTGCTGGCGAGCGATGCCCTGTGGGGAGCGGGCGATGCTCCACCGCCAGCGCTCGGCGGGGCCCGTGGCGGCGGGACGGGGCCGCGGCCGCGGCGCCTGACCCGCTGCCTGTCCGACCCTCTCCTGAGGCTGCCGTGGACGTCGCCGGCGGGCGGAACAGAGCTTTGCAGAGACGGCAGGGCCGGGGCGGCCCCGGGGACTGGAAATGTTCGGGCGCTGCCCCCGCCCGCGGGAGGAGCGTCGTGCCGCACCGCCCCCGCAGGGCTGGGAAGCGGGCGCAGGGACCGCGGCTACGCCGCCCTTCAGTCGCCGAAGCCGCGCTAAAAGGCGGGAGGTGGAAGCGCGGTTGGGTCCTGGGGGCGGTGGTTCCTGCCCCGCGACCCTCTTCTGCGGCGACGTTGCGAGCAGCCGACCCCGTCCCGGCGCTGCCACTCCTGCGCGGGTGGGGAGCGACGCGCACTTTGCAGACGGTCCCTGCGCCGCTCTCTGCAGCGCCGCGCAGGCGCCCGGCGCTGGGACGGCGGCCCCGGTGCGAGCGGGAGAGCGGCGCGGCGGGGAGGAGCATGGACGGGACGGTGAGCCTTGCCCCGGGTCCCGCCGCCCCCCCGCCTCGGGCTTCTGGCCGGTTCGACTCCGCGGCGACGCTTGCCGTGGCTGAGCCCCGGGCACCTGCGGAGCACCTCCGCCCGGACACTGACCCCCGCCAGTGGCACCCCCGGGGCCGAGCACGGACCCCGGGCACTGACGCCGCTCTCGCCCCGGCGCTGCCTTGTAGGGCGCGTCCGACCGGGAGGCTGGCGGGGTCCGGGCAGAGCCCCCGCTGTGCCGCCTGCGTGCCCCTCCCGCCGCTCTCCGCCGCCGCCGCGCGGCTCCCCCGCGGAGCCGGGCGCTGGGGCACCCTGACGACTAGCGGCCCGCGCTCCCCGTTCTTCCCTTCGGACTCGGCGCTGCGCCGGTGCAGCCGCCCACCCGGTGTTGCCCCCGTGTTGACCCCCACATCCTCGGCTGAGCTGTGGTGGTTTTGCTGCCTCGCAGGGACCCAGCTGGCTTGGAGGGGCAGGCAGAGAGGGAAAGCCCGATACTCATTTATCACTCCCAGATGTGGACTGAGTCCCCTCGGGAGGCTTTACTTCCGCAGGGTCTGACTTCCCAGAGGGAGACAACAGCACTCGTCTGCGATTGCCCAGCCTGGCCTGGCATGGCCCTCTGGAGATGAGGGTCCTTTTCTTAACACCCTGTCACTTGGGGCACTCCATACTCTAGTGCTGTTCTGTAACTGACAGCTCTCTCCAGTGCTCCAGGAACTACCTGCCCTCGTGCAGGAGGTGGCACCTTTTGAGAGAGAGGATTTGTCTTGATGCCTCTCAGCTCTGTTTTCAGAGACAGATACGTAGTCCCAGAGGCTATCTCGGGACAAAATGGTCCATATCTGTAGGAGACTAATGCTCTTCATAGCCTTCCAGATCTTCTTGACTTCCCAAAGAGGCAAACCACCTCATGTCGGTGCCATGAACCTGCTGCTGGAGGTTGCTGCTCCCTTCTGTTGCCCGAACTCTCTTCTGTTTCCTCTGTCAGCATGGCCTGCGGAGAGACCCTGTGTTCAAGTTGCTGCTGGGAAAGACTGAGGTAGAAATTAAGTGGGGGACTGAGAAGAAAGTAAGGTCATTCACCAGTTAGCATGAGCTGGGGGCACGCGTTTGCAGTATCCTTGCCTAGTGTTGCCAGCTCTGCCCTTCTTGAAGAGGCTGGCTTCATACTACTGCCCATCCAGGGGAGTCCTGCAACTTCAGAAAATAACCACCTCCTTGATGCCACCTCAGGAGCAATCGACAGTCTACTGTTTACCATGGGGACACCACAATGAGATACCAGCTCATCATCCCTGGCAAAATCCCTGGTCCGCTCTCTGTGAGGAAGAAGCTTCCAGCCTGGCTTTGTCCCTAAGGCAGGGTGAGATTACCAACACTGTCAGCCTTTGGCTGTCTCTTCTTCCACAGTACTGCAGTGATGTTCCTTTCTGTACCTCATGCACTCTCCTGGCACAGCTCTTCTCGCTGCCTCCGTTGCTGTGTTTGGCCTCAGATACTGCTCTCCTGGTCTCTGTCCTTCCCTGACTTCAGCTGTTTCAGCACACTTCACCATGATCTTCCTTCTGCCCTTTGTTCTTCCCTTGTTCCGACCCTGCTGGACTTAGAACTTCATTACTGACCCTGATGGAGTTGTCCGCTCTTGTGCTGGCCAGTACTGCCTAGGGTGGCATGGTGATGCTCATATTTCCTTTTCTTGCTTATCCATTCTTTGAGCAGTTGCTTCTAACTGCATGACCAGGTACGAGCTTGCCCCTGGGAATGCTGTGAGTGCTGGTGTTCACATCTGTTCTGCTGTAATGTTTCGCTTCTTTATCAACTACAGCAGAGGCAGTCAGAGAAGGGGTGCTTTGTATGCACAGGTGCAGCTGGCTCAACTCATCCCAAGGAGCAGCTCCCTCTTCCTTTTTACCCTGGCTCATCTTCTCTGGGACCTGTCATGAACACTGAAGCTGCCTAGCTATACTTTAAGCCTGTGGGATCATTTGTTCTCCAGGTCTGCAACAGTCTCACCATCCCACCAGGGTGTAGGATGTGCTACACCTGTGGAAGTGCTGGAGTGTTCTGATAACCTTTAAGGATTTGATTTGGTTTTGGTTTGTCTTTTTTTTAATTTTTTTTTTTTTTTTTTTTTTTTCCCCAAGAATGAAAGCAAAATGACTTGGTTCAGGTTCTTGAACTGGTCTGCTTTCCTAAGAGCTACCAGAAACGTCTGGTGGCGGAAACGTAACTGAGAACATCTGTAAGAAGATACTTTAGCTTCTTGGTTAGACCAGGCAAATTCCAGTGATCCTTTCAACCACCCTATGGTTCTTTTAGAGCATGTCGCAACAAAGAGTCATATTAAGCTTTGGGTTGGAAGGGACCTTAAGGATCATCTAGTTCCAACCCCCCTGCTGTGGTGGGGGTTGACATGCTGACAGGTAACACCCAAGTGGTGTGCTTTTTCCCCAGATACAGGCTGGCTCTGGCCTGCAGGTTGAGTAGCTGTAAGGATGGCCAGGTGCCTGGGCAAAAGGACTGTCTGGGCCAAGTGTACATCCACCTGTGTGCAGTGAGCTGCAGAGAAGTCCCTAATAGCTATGTCAGTCACGTCTTTTCTTTCTTGCCTTTTCTCTCTTTTTCCAGTGGTGCTGCTTACAAAGTGTCACATGGGTTGGTGCTGTTCTAGGAATTTTAGTTTTTATTGTATATTAACTTCCCTCTCACTCAGGATCTGCTTTCTCTTTTCAGAGCTGGATCCAAAAGCATCCTCGGCCTGCTGTTCTAGAGCTGGTCCTGCTTCAGGTCAATGAGAATATTTGCTGCTAATTCATCATGACATAGTAGCTGGTCTCCTGCCCCATCCTGTTGGATAAGTTTCCTGCTTCCTCTTGGTCTATACACATGTGACTCTGAGTGTTCGTCAGCTACCTAGTCTGGTACAGGTAGGTTTTAGCCCTTTGAAAAATTACCTGTTCCAGGTGGGAAGAATGTGTCCATGCTTTGTATTTGGACTGGAAAACGTTTGTCTGTGGACACAGGGGAAATGTTATTTTCTGAAATAAGTCCTGAACTGCCTGCTTGCCGCTGTTGGCCTAAGCTGGTCCTTTTACTAGCCAGCCAGTTCTGTGATAACTTCTGCTGGTGCTGGCGGGATGGGTGCTGACAAGGCAGAGTAGACTGGCTCACAGTGAGTAACGTTAAAGGATGCAGCTGCTAAAAGCAGGCCTCACAGAGGAGGGAGAGGAGCAGTAGCAGCAGCAGGTGTCCTTTGCTGTAATTCATTACTCCATTAGCTGTAGGTAAATGTGATTAGTTCTCATCAGATGGTTGCTGATTTGTGGGGGTACCAGGCCTCTCCCAGCAGGTTTAAATTAGCATGGATAGGTCTGCCCAGCTGGTAGACTTCTCCAGTACCTGTTGCTGTTGGATACACGTTGGTTGTCTTCTTGGTAAGGTACTCTGATCTGCCACTCAGGTCATTGTTTTCTACTATTAGTTCCTTTCTTCTCATTGCTTCTACTGGTGGCTGCCTGCTTGTATCCATCTATTCCACCCCCTCCTCCCACCGCAACCCCCCCCCCAGTGAGCTCACAGTATGCCTGTGAGGGGCTTGGTTTTCCCCATGACCAGCTCAGAGCCTTTTCACCTGTTACAGCCTGCACAGGTCACTTCACTGATACTGTAAATTGTCCAGTAGAAAAATGCATTCCCTTTTGCATCAGAAAGGAATATTCTAGGTTAGAACTATTTTATTTTAAGATATGTTAGGCTTGTTTTTGTCATCTGGTTTGGTCCTTTAACTGCCATACTGCTTAGCCTGCTGCAGCACAGGTATGAACTTTGCCCAGGGCCTGCTGCCTTGGGCTTTTTGATCTGGCGAGCTAGGGAAGGTCTGTTACAGAGAGATACTGGTACTAGTCTACCAGTCATAGCTTGTACAAGTGGAAGAACTGTGGTGTGCTGAGTCAGACCAAAGTGTCTGGTTTCTGACTAGGAATGGATACGTGGAAAGGAATAGGAAACTGAGGCAAATGCTAAATAATTCTTTTTCTTCCTCATACCTTTTACGTTTTTGCAGTCATCTAATTATGGAGTCAGGAGTTTGTAGTAAGTGTTTTTAGAAAATCCCCCAGATTCTTAGGTTTGTTGTTTCAACGTTTCCTTTATTGGAAGGAGTTGTTCTGCTTTTCTGTGATTGTTTTCCATCACTAATCTGACCTTTTTTATTCAGTTCAATGTCCTCTTGAATTCTGAGTGCAGGGAGGACTATAGGACCATTGACTTTGGCTTGTTCCTAAAAGTAGTTGGTACTGCATTCAGCTTGCACGGATTGCTGAGTGAGGGTACACCTGTTTGAAAGGCACTGTGGTAGTTCTCATCAAGTTCAGGTTCTGAATGATAGAAGATTGAGGTATGGAGAAGAGCTCTTTGTCAGGAGGAGAGACCAGAACAAAAGGGGGTGACTGTAGACGCTCAGCAACAGAAATTGGAAGTGAAGACAATGAGACTAATAACCTCCCGAGCAGGAAAAACTTCTGTGATATTTTTACTTGAGTTCACACTTACAGGTGGTATTGGGTTTGAGATGACCACTGAATTCCAGGCAGCAAATATGGCAAAAGCTTTTTCTAGTTGATAACTAGGAAAGTTTCTTTCCGTTGCAGTTCTGACACCCCACTACATTTCTTTCTGTTCCTGTAACTATTGTGTGCCACATTGCCTATGCTGACTAACTTGTTAAGAACCCTTTGATGTTCAAGTTAATGCAGAGTATACCTGCTGAGGTGTATTCCTGCAGAGAGTTCACAACCCTCACTGGAACTGGAAGAGCTTATATAACAAAACTCTCTTAGCTTTTTGAAGAAAGGCATTAACTTTAACCTTTAGTAGTCTGAATCACTTGGAGTTCACTCTTCTTCCTGTGTGGTATTGCCACAGTGATTTCCAGTGTGCTTAGACTAACACCTGGAATTTGCTGGTCTCTCCTGAAATTGAACAGCATTCAGGGAACTCAGCTGTTCTGGAAACATGCAGTTGGAGGAATTTAATGGCTCTTAATCTAAAATGTAAAGGATTAAGAGTTCTGATATTATACCATGTGAGTTAGCCAGGTTTTTAATTTATAGAGGAGTATATTAAGTGCAAAGAAACAAGCAAATAGCTACAACTTATATGCTTTTTGTTCGAGCTCAGTGTTATTGCTGTGTTCTCAATAATGGTTTCATAATATAGACAGTGGCTAGTCAGGAAAGATTGCTTGGAGGTCATCAAGTGAGGTATGGCTGATTTTTTTTTGTGTGTGTGTGTGTGTGTGTGTGTGTGAATTGACAGCCTGAGATGACCTCCTCAAATATTTCTGATAGCCACTGAGTAAACCTGAAACTAACAGTGATAGGGCAACTCCTGTACCTGGTTATAATGATAACACTGACACATCAGTGCTGGACAAGGGCCCCGTGAATTTTGTGGAAAGCTGTTTTGATCTTTCTTCTGTGTTGTTGGTTGGGTTGTTTGTTTGGTTTTTGTATTAAAAAAAACAAACAAAAAACCACACAAAAACCAAACCTCTCTATTAATTGGTTCCAGTGCTTTGAGACATGAGCTTCCTGTCCTTTCACATATGGGTTTTGGTAGTCCAATAGCCTGTGTGCTATTTTGTACACTTACAGCAGTGATGTCTGTGGTGATGGTGTCTGTCTGCTCCTCCAAAGTGAGGATTAGAAGTGTTTCTCTTTGCATATAACTATTGCTGTGCTTTAAGCAAAGCCCTAAGCTAGACTGAGGAATTTGCCTGCTCCAAGAACATCAGCTTCAGAGTGCAATCAACACTGTATCTTTTACTTTTTGCCCTGAAATTTGGCACGCTTATTCTTTGCCTGTGAATGAATTTTGAAAATAATTTGATTAAAGACAGTTCAGCTCCTTTCAAGTTCTGAAACTGCAGAGAAGAAAATACAATTTACCAGTCCTATATTTTTGAATTCATAGGCGCAGCCATTATACTGAAGTGGGAAATCATATAAACTTTTCATAAGCACTTGACCTTTGATTTGCAAATGTGCTTTTGATGATGTGAAGGAAATTGGACTTTGGTGAAACTGCAAGGCCTAACAAGACATAGCATTCAAAATTTATAAATTCATGATTTTTAAAGATTTAAACCAGTCATTTTTCCCCTAGCAAAATATGTATGATTCATGGGAACTGCAGAATTTGCAGTTAAAAGGTGATGTCTAGATGGAGAGAAAGAGCTGTGTTCACAACTGTTAGGTCAGTGAAGAATGATTTTCAATGTTACTTGTAGATGTTTGGTGATGTGTTTTGTTTTTGTAGTGGTTTTTTGGGGTTTTTTTTGTGTGTTTTGTGTTTTATTTTGTTTTGTGTTTTGTTGTTGTTGTGGGGTTTTTTTTTGTTTGTTTGTTTTTTTTGTTGTTGTTTTGTTTTGTTTGGGTTTTTTTTGTTAAGCTTTCTGTTTTCCAAGTAGAAAAAAGACATTCTGCAAGGTTACTTGAGGTATTTTATTCTTACTTTTTCTTCTTTGAGATCATTGGGATAATCACATAGTAACTGAGCTGGACAAAACGCTGATCAGACTATGTGGACAGTGGCCACTGTGAGTAGCTGCAGGAGCAAGTACAAAGGCCTTTCAGTGTGTGGCTTATAGAACAACAGAATGGTTTGGGTTGGAAGGGATCTCCAAAGACCATCTAGTTCAGTTCCCATGTCTCACCATCCTTTGTCTTCCTTGTGTCCATTCCAAACTTACCCTCTTTGAGTTCAAAGTATTGAAAGGTGGCACTAAGGTCACTTGCACTTGCCCTTGTTGAAGAGCATGAGGAAATGTAAGGGTGTGAAAGAAAGAGAAAGTAGAAGAGTAGAAAGTGAGAGTAGACCTCTTTCTTCTTCGTTAAGTTTACACAGTCAAGGATGTTTTCAGTGCACAGGGGATAATAAGCAAATAGGGCAAATGCTAAAGAAAATCACACAGAGCCACAAACCTGCTAGTCAGGGGACAATGGAGACAGACTGCAAGTGTACTTTCACCAATGGATGAGCCATTAAGCAACTGGTAGAACTGGAAGAATTCTAGTAAAAGTTATAAGGACAGTGAGAAATGAGAGATTTCCATCAGAGGTGGTGTGTGAGAATTCTTCAGAGAAATGCTAGCTGAAGATAACTGCATTGGAGATGAGTCGTCATGGAGGAAGGGCAGGTTTCTACTTATAGAACATAGGGACTTACAAATTATAGAACATATGGATGTGTGATGAAATTATCAGGCAACCGGCTTAGAACAAACACAAGAGGTGGGTGGTTGTTTTTTTGTGTGTTGTTTGTTTGGGTCTTTTTCAGCTCATGCCAAATGAGACTGAGCCCATCTATACTCTAGACAAGTGAAACATCTTTTAGTAATAAATGCCATAAACACAGGCATTCGAGTCCACCCCTGGCTGTTGAACATGGCAATCCACAGTGTCAGTGAGCCGGGCCTGTTAGAAACAGGAAGGGCACAAGAGGGATACCCGTGTCTTGCAGCCATAGTGTTGTGGCTGTGGTGCTCTATGCATATAGTAAAAAGATGTTAACGTAGAGGAGTATGTTTATTAGAATACCTGATAAGGTTGTAAAAAAGAATTCCAAGATTTTATTTTTTAACAAATTTTACTTCTTACAGTCTTTCTTTGAACATCTGATACAAACAGTTGCCTAAGCAAATATTTGATCTGAGATCTGATGATGTCAGAAATGTGAATTTTTCCACAACCTTTGTTAAAATTCTGAAGATAATAAATGATAAAGGCTTCTTTCATTCCAGATTTCAGTCATTGTTGTTAAGCAACTTTAAAGGAAGACAAAAAAAAAAGTTGAATAGTTTTCCTGAAAGTCCCTTCCCCATCTTTGACGCTCTTTCTTTTGTGTATCAGCCCTCTGAACTATACAGGCCTCCCATACCTACAACAAGTCTTTTGACCCTGGAAGCAGGTGGTAAGTTTAGGGGGGTTTTTTTTTTCAGTTTCATGTAAGGATGAAGGTGCCTTGGAGAGAAGCAGGACATAGATGTCTCGGAATGTACCATCCAGTAGGCATGGGTGACACGGGATGGGAGAGTTCCCATTCTGGATTCGCAGAACTGAGAGAAAAGCTTAATCGTGGTTATGCTGCTGTGTGGTGAGTGGTGTGTAGAGCAGAATCCCTTCTTTCTTAATTTGAGAAACAGTTTGTTTGGGGAGAACTCTTTGGCTTCAGGAATGTATGTTCAGGTGTGAGGAACCTGACAACTTGGCTTTTGAAGATCCTCACTTTTTAATTGTCATGGTACCAGAACTTGCAACTGTGGAGAGAAATACTGTTAAGCAAATTAGAACACACATTAACATTATACATTGTCCTTAGAAAAGACATTTGATCCCTCAATAAAAGTGTTACAAGTTAAGGTGGGTAATAAGCTTACAGTTAGAGTATGAAGGTTCTTTAAGTGCTTTGGGTCACTTTTTATTAGCAGACTTTCAGTCTAACTCCTTCAAGCACCTGTAGCTTATTGCCAGATTTTCCCAGCTTTCCAGGTATCACACAATCACAGAATATTCCTGGTTGGAAAGGACCTCCTAGATCACCAAGTCCAACCGTACCCATAACAAAAAAACACCTAAAAAAACCCCCAAAAAACAAACAAACAAAAAAACCC
>JANIJG010008593.1:0-23292 GCA_024611175.1 Megaceryle torquata
CCTTCCTTCCTTCCTTCCTTCCTTCCTTCCTTCCTTCCTTCCTTCCTTCCTTCCTTCCTTCCTTCCCCCACATCTCCCAATGTTACTGATTTACAAGCAATTTTGATTTTCACCAATGGTTAGAATGAGGGTAACATTTCTCAGATTTCTCAGAGTTGTTTAGATGACTATGATTGGATGTTTGAGAATGTGTGGGTTTCTTGAACATCACTACATCTAGTCAACTAATTTTCAAACAGAAAATAATTTTGCAGACTGCCTCTGATTGACATTAGGAGACGGCGTGCTAGATTTCTTTACTTGACTAATTCAATAAAATATATGCTTTTATATTTACTACTTTTATTTAAAATGCTTCACAGTTGACATTGTATTAAACATTTGCTGTTGTTTCATAGTGTTAAATGATTTTGTGTAGATGTTTCACTGAGCACATCTAATTCTTTCACTCTTTGGAACAAGCACAACATTATTGTTTCATTGAGAGGTATTTCAAGATATTTAATGGCAAAAATGAGCCATTAAATTTCCATATCACCCAAGAAGGAGGCAAAATGTATTGCTAAACAGGCTTCTGTACACAAGCATTACAACTTTTTAAAATTCAGCATTCATTTTTTAATGCTTACTGATGTGGTTTAAAGTATTTCAGGAGTTAAAAGAAAAGGCATATAACTGTAAAAGAAATTGAAACTAAAGCTACTCTGCTATACTTCTGTACTGATTATTCTGAAAGGAAATTGTTACTGGAATAGTAATACTGCCAAGGGAAGGGCAGCTGGAACACAGAAATGTTTGCTGAAGTTCAAGTAGCTATGTATGCTCTTCAGTCTTAAATCACAAATGAGAAATCACAATATATAGAAAGTGATATAAAAAGTAAGATTTAACAAATTCCTTTCAAAATGTGATCTTTAATACCATAAAATGTGTATGACTAATTTTGAACTAATTTTTTTTTCTGAGACCCTCCGAATCATTTAAAATATAGTATCCTATTATGTCACTGTGCATTCAGCTATGCATTGCTAAGAACAACAACAACAAAATTTACTTTAGCATTCCTGAATAAAGGTAACGTAAATTTTAAGGAGCTTTTGAACACTTGAAAATGTTTAAAAATAGATGGATCCACTGCTGTATAGTATCAAAGAACAGGAGATAGTCTAATCATATATAATTATATCCTATGGACATGAATATTCCTTCACACACTGTATGGAAAACTTAATACAAATGATCTCTTACAAGTTTCTGATAATCATCTTACTCTTTTATTTATGCATTTATTTGTACTCTAGAGTAAGGTCATCTGCTCATTTGGGCTCTTTATTAATATATGTAATGAAAGGTTCATGTCATAAAGAGGAAAATATCCTCTCCTCCTGGAGAGGAATGATAAGCCACCAGAATGCCTTGTTTTACAATAAGTACCTGTCACATTGTATTTGTAACTTCACTTTGAGCAATCCTTCTCAGCTGGTGATTGCCTTCAATAGAATCTGACAATGAAGTTGGTATCTGGGCTTCTGCTCACAGCAGAGACACTATAAGAAGCTGATGTAGGAGGTGCTTCTTCTGCAAGATTTGTGGTCTATCCTGGTAGCACTAAGCCTGGACAAAACCTGCATAGGTAGTTTTTCTTTTCCAAGTTGTTTCTTGAAGACATGAGACTTTAGCGTCTCTGTGTAAATTTTTCTGTGCTTTCTGACTGTGACAGTTAATTTTGAGTCCTTCAAATGTAATTGAATTTTTCTTTTTTTGCTAGAAACAAAAGATTTGTTGCAGAAACGGAAGGCAATCAAAATAACCTGGAAGAATGAGCATCCTTTTCCTTCACAAAGTATACTACACTGTGCTTTCCACTGTACACAAAGGAAAAGTTAATGATTACACTGCAAACAGAGTAAGCTACCTAGTCACAGATGTGGTCTAGTGTAGCCTTTGGAGTGCCATTTTACATTCCTCTAGGAAGTACTGCAATAACGTAAATAGGTGGTAATAGGTCTTACTAAATAACATTTAGAAAGTGGTGTTTAACATACTAAGCTGGCCTTGTGGGTCTAAGAGCCTACTTTGTAGCCTGTTTGCAGGATCAGAAAGTAAACTGATGCTCTTTAAAATAGGGGATGGAAGGTAGTTGTTTTCTGAGAGAGTATTTCAAGTGAGTGCAGCTGATCTGTTTTTCTTGCTCTTAGCACGACAGGGTTTATACCATATCAAGAGTCATTGTCTCTTTAAGCCATAATGGGCACAAAGGTTATTTTAAAAAAACCCCACATCTTGAGGTCTTCCTGGATCATGGAGGAGGAGACACAGGGCTAACGATATGGCCCTCAGGTAATATGGGGAATTTAAGCCTTGTTAACGTACAATAAAATACATTTCTGAAAGATCTGCCAAAGCTTGAAAAACTAACAAACAGGAATAAATTCAGCATTCTTAGACATCAGTTCAAAATAGCTGCATTTTGGACATGACATAGCTTATTTGGCTTGCTAGAAGTTATCCACTATCTAGCATTAGAAATTAGATAGCAACTTCAAAGTTGTCCTTTTCCCCCCCATCCAAATTACAAGGATAGTTCAGCTAATTGGACATAAAAGATCTGATTCACTGTCTCCTTTCGAGAGATGTTCTCTTTCTTCTCTGGAAAGCTGATATATAATATTTCTCCCTTTCACATGAAACAATCACTTTTTGTATTGTGGACTGTTATGGCAATGTTTGCTATAAACACACATACACATACACATTAGAGATGCTATACTCAGAGTAACTAACATTTCTGATTTTTCATAGCAAGATTCCCAAGCAGGAGACTGAGTGAACTGTATATTTCTAAAGGGAACTGGGAGAAATTCTAGGGTCATTGATTAGGGACAAAATAGGAGAACATTTGGACAGGTGCAGACTGGTCAAAGACAACCAGGACATTTATAAAGGGGAAGCCATGCTTGTCAAATGCTATTAACTTGTTTGAGGAGGTGACAATGAGAGCTGACAGGGGTGAAGCAACAAACATAATCTGCTTGGACATCAAGATGGCTTTTGATACTGGTACACTGAAGACCAGATAGAGGGTTAGTAAGCAAATGATGATAAAGTGACTGTTAGAATGTCTCTAAAATGTCTTAGACTCAATCCTGTTGACATACCACAGCAAAACATGAGAGAAGATGTACGAAAGTGATGGATATAAATTAATTTGGTAGAGATTCTTCATAGTAAAAAAGAGGATGAATGAAAGTTTGTGAAGGAGTGAGACAGAAAAAGCAGATGTGTGGGAGAGAAAAAGAACTGGCCAGTTCATATATTTTGAAATTAAAAAGGGTATGAAGATTAATTTACAGAAGATCAGTATAGGAGATATGAGCACAGACATCTGACATATCCCTCTCTGTCTATATCTGCCTTTAATATTGTTACAGACAGGAAGAGGTTGTTGGAGGGAACAGATGATATTAAGTACATGCTGGATGTCTGCTGGGAACAAAGCTTGTAAGAACTTGTTGAAAAAGGAAAATTTGAGAGTTTATTCCTACCTAAACCATATTTAATTACTAAATATTAAGCAGTCCTGTGCGTGATACCATCTCATTGTTCCTTTTAATGGAGAATAAAAACAGAAGTGTAAAGGATTCTTGACTACTGCTTTCTGTACAGTAATTTCTTTGTATGTGTTCACATTCTGTTTTGCATGACAGTTTGCCTTTCATCACTTTTTGTTTGCTAAGGAAAGCAGCGTACTTAAAAAGTAGGTACCAACTATTATAGGTCTCAGCTGCAAAAAAGTTAGTGAAGGTAGTTTTGAGACAAAATTTGTATTTGAAGTGGATAGCCATATGGAAAAACTGAAGTAATAAATAAATATATGTTATGAGATCTTTGCATTCAATCATATATTCTTCATTTCCAGAATGCTTCATGAAATTACAATATGCTTTTTAGCTTTTAGATAACTGGTGCATTACAGGCATAGACAAAAATATTCCATTGTGTGGAACAGCCATGGGCAAAACCAAAAAGCATCTGATGAGAAGACCTAAATCTTAACTGATAAGTTATTTGTTTTTTGTTTTGTTTTGGTTTGTTTTGGTTTGTTTTGTTTTGGTTTGGTTTGGTTTGGTTTTCTAGGCATTTTGGAATGCTTTTCAAATTTTTTGAGAAAATTTGTTTCATGTCCGGTTTTAAATTTTAAAAACAAGAATAAAAGGCTTTGTAAGGTATCCTTTAAATTAATGCATTCATTTTATTGCTTTTACATTTAATAGCTTATATTTTAGCTCAAAATGTTGCTCTAATTGTTATCAATTCAGTGAACAAAGGGAGAGAATACTGATCAGAAAGTTCCTAAGTAAGAAACAGGAACAGTCCTTTGCAATTGAAGAATCAGTAGAAGAGGTACAGTTCTTGTTTCAAGCAGAAATGCAGTAGATTAAGAATGCAGAAACAATGTGAAGCTCAGATGCACAATGGTGGTTTATCAACACTCAAAGAGAGGGCTGAGCTTATTTTTGATCTACTTACTGAGATGCGTAATTTGGACATCTTCTAGGTCTAAACAGCTCTGCAACAGCTCCTCATCAGGATGGAAAAAACCCCTTATTTGCATTTCATTTTTATGAGAAGTAAAAAGAAGTCTAAGTTCAGGAAGAATTTTACTTTTGTGGGTTTTCTGCTAGTTAAGACAGAACGATCTGCCATGGTGATGGCTTAAATGGCCAGATGTTCCAGAAAAAGAGCACAGCTAAAAAACAGAGGGCCATGCTCTTTTTCTTACTTACTTAATGCTTTTGATTTTTTCAGAATCATTCTGTTTGGAGCAGTTCCAAACCCAAATTTCAATAAGAGAAGGGTCATAATGGGAAATAGACTAACATTTGGGGGGAGGAGGAAAATATAACCCTGGATTTATTTGTTATGTTTGTTTGTTTAGCCTTTCCATCACCACATTTTTCATGTGTTTTGATTTGTGTCATTTGACGCAGAAGTAGTATTGTTACCACAATATATCAAATACAAAGTAGGTGTATTTTTGAATAGGAAAGTAATGCATACTGGAGTAAAACAGGAGAACAAAAAGGCATACTTGTGATATAGGGAATATTGTGCATTTTTATATTTTTATGCATTTTATTAACAAATTGAGGATTTTTAAAGCTACTTTGGATGCTGACAAAAGACAAGCAAATTAATGTTTTTGTAATATAGATGTCATCTAGTATTTCATGCCTGATGCATTTGAAAATGTAGATTAATTTGCAAACAATTTAGAGAGGTGAACTATTGAATTGAGTCCTATAAGATTTAGGATTTGTCATCTTTTAAAGTTGACACCCAGTGAGAGCTTGTCAATTACAAAGAAGTGAAATGAAGTGAAAATAAGCCTCGTCTTCATCTTCTTGTTATATGCTTGGTTGGTTATAGAGAGACACCATTTACAAGCTGAGACTAATTACTTGCAAAGTATTTTTCACTTTAAACCAAAATTATTTATTATTTTATCTCATTCCATTATGATATAGTAGTTCCTGTAATTTCCTAATCTCATGACCAAAATAATCTTGCAGTACTGATGTGGCCACATGAAATGTAAGTTTATTTGGCTTAAAAATTAAAAATGCTGTTTAGAGTAGGTTTGGTTTAGTTTTTTTTGCCAAATGTAACTAATCCTTTTGTGATGGTTTATAAAGATTTTTTTTTCACTTTATAAATCTAAAGCAGCATGTCCTTTAGTACATATGCAAATGATACAGAGAGAATGTTGATAGTATAACCTTTTTTATTTACATGCAAACACATGAAGATTCTCTTCCAGTTTAACTGTTTATTATGTTATCAGTCTCTTGCTTTTAGATTAGATTTTTGTTCATCTTATTTTTTTAAACCTTTCCATAGGCTGTAATACAGCCTTGCTGATGTGATTTTCTCAGATTGAAGTGAGTTAGCACTTTTTGTCTTATCAGTTTTATTCAGGCCAATGAATGCTTAGAGCTGTTCTGTAAGCATGTAACTTGTATCATCCCGCCTTCCTTGCATCCAGCATTCCTGCACTTCATAAATTTCTGCACTAAATGCTATTTTATCAAAATCCATGAGCTGTTTTAGAAGAAAGTACTCTTTAATGGAATTATTTTCTTTTAAATAAAGATAAAATGAGCATATTCAGCATCTCTTTTCTCAAGTGTTATCTTTGATTTTTAACTGGACCTCTGAGTTGATTTGCCTTCTTTCTTTTCACAATTATCCATCATGACCAACTGAAAAAAAAGAGGCCAGATGATTTATCTATGGTGTCAAGGAAACCAGTAGCTCTGCCTGAACTAGACAGTCATCTCCCACCTTGGAGGCTTGTGCCCACACCACCAAGCTTCCTAACATGAAACACTGTAGAAGAAAATGCAGTAGAATGCAATAGCCTCTTCCTGAATGGGAACTGGTACTTGATTCCAGTCATAGTATTCATAAATGTACACAGAACTTAGTGAACATATGCGAAATATTAGACACCTATTTATTACTTAAATATTTTAGATTATATGTAGGGTTTTGGTTTTGTGTTTGGTAGGGTTTTTTTGTTTGGTTTGTTTGTTTGTTTTGTTTTGTTTGTTGTCTGGGTTTTTTTGTTTGTTCATTTTTTGTTTGGTTTTGGGTTTGGTTTTTTTTTTTTGCCATGCAGTTAATTTTCTTTATTAACTGAGCTGGGTAGTTGCATTTGTGCATCATGCTTGTGCTAGTTGTTGCACAAGGCAAACCTTACAATACACCTCTTGTATTATTTCAATTTTGTCTTACAGTATTCATGCTATTCCCTAGTACAGTTCAGTTAATGCTATTTAAATGTACAGTAGAATATTTCCTTTTTATTGCATAAGAATGCTTTGATCTTTCAAAAAGTTTAATTTAATTTCATGCAATAGTTCCTATTTGTAATTAAGTGTATGTGTGGCAATTACTAAGTTTTTCTTTCATGTCCTCCCATTCATTTTTAAAAGAAATTTTCTGTTACATCACCGTGGATTGTACAGTAGATGCTTTACTCAAATTCTGGAACTGCACATGTCTGTCTGATTTCCCCAGTCATCCATGAAATGTTTAAGCAACTTGGCCTTTACTTATTTTAATTATTCCCTTCCTGTTTGTGACAGACAAATGTATGGTTTTATTTAATATTTTTATATCTCTGACTGAATAGAGAAAAAAACCCCAGTGTAACTGATAATAATATAGTGCAGGCTGTATCGTCCTTTAAATTTTTTTTTTTATTTTTAAATAAAACATGAAAAAGAAAGATTTGTTGGCAAAGAATAATTGTTAGAGAATGCAAGACAAAGAGTAGATAATTTTGAGATTATTCCTTAAACTGATATTGTAAAACTCATAGGCTGAGTAGCATGGGGTCCTACAGAAATAAAACTGCTTAAGGAGGAAACTGAAAAGCAACATTTTGCTAGTCTAAGGATTAATGAATGACATACAGAATATCTCTAAGAATATAAAAATACTTTCTGCAAAGCATAAAAGATTATTGAGCTTTAAATGTGCACTGAAATATACTTTGTTGAATTGAGACTTTATTCTGTTATATCACACTCCTGTCCATACTTATCAACCTTTCTCCCCTGCTGGAGAATGCTGTTGATCCCATTTGCAGATTGCAAAAGAAGTTGCAAATTGAGGTATATTTGAAATCCTAGATAAATGACATTTATTAAATGTCATTTAAATGACAAAATCAACTACTGAGTGGTCACACTTAATCAATACTTCCTTTATTTGTTGTTTACTCTCCTGGTACCTGTGATAAGACATTCTTTTTTGGTAGCTTTTTGCTCAGCTTTTCTTACAGTACTTTCTTATTTTCAGTCTTCCTTTTCTGTTCATTTGTGTTGGTATTTTCCTTTTTCCAGTGTACCTTCTTACTTCTATGTTTCAACTATTATGTCAAAAATTTACTTTCTGAATCTAAGTCCTTTCTCAGTGTTCTCTCACCTGCAACCTTCATGCATCTTTGTGGCTGCTGAGACATTGTTTCAAAGAAAGCTGTTAGTTGAATAAGGTATGAAAGAAAAGTGGAATGAAGAAAAAATGAGCGCACACTCAACTGAATCCATGAATCAAGAAGCAAAACTGGCATAGCTGGCACTTTATGATTGGGGGAATCCCAGGGCCCAACAATCAGTGTCTTTGGTACATGTGGAATTTTATAGGCTTTGGCCAATATTGAAATTTTTTAAAAATATAATCTCTGCAGGTATAAAACATTATGTAAATCATCAGGACTACACTAACGTCACTTATCAGCTGTACTGGGGCTATGTCAAATAAAGGAAGGAAGTTGTTGCCAAAATGCAGCTTGACTGATAAAAAATCAATACCATTGATCTCTCCCTTCAGTTAAAGTATTTAGGTTAAGCGTAAATCTAAATGAGAGAATATTCTGGTTTGGGCCAGCTGAGTATACAAGCTGCTTCAGACAGTAGCTGGAGGAACTGGGTTCTCAACATGGCTCTGAGAAGCAGGGATCAGGTTGAACTGTGGTGGTCAGTGGTTGACCAGCTGATGAGCCAGACAGCTAACATGCTAATGTGCTCAGAACTGCCTCTTGACAGCAGGACAAAGAGGTGGGATGGAATATTAACAGAAGGTACCTGATATGTATAATGACTAAATAAATGGGCTATTAAAAATCTCATTGCTTTGTAGCTTTTGTGCTGGACAAAATAAAGAGTAGGAAAACTTCAGTTTTATTGTGAGCAGAATGTCTTTCTTAGAGTGTTGCTGAAAAAGAAAATTTTACAGGTATATGAAGAAAATTTATGCTAGAGCCAAGGACTGCAAGGAAAGTGATTGGAAATTTCTTAACAAAAAGGGCTTGTGAAAAAGCGGATTAATCTTTTGTTGTCAAGGTAAATAGGAAAAAAATTTTCCTAGCTGCAGACAACATAAAGTTATCTTCAGCATCATTAAACTTCTGTATCACTTTTTAGCTTTGAAAGATGTTTCATGCCTTTTCTATATTCTTTTCTTTTGTAACCCTGCCAATAATTTCTGAGCAGTCCAATATTTTGGCACAGGAACGCAAACTGGTATCTTTTGCTGCAATGCATTATATGCTGTTGGTGAACTAGAGGCACTAAAGCTTCTCCCTCCCACTCCAAATCCTGCTTCAACATACAAAAAAGCAACGTCAGAAAAGAGAAGCTTGAGCTCTTTGAGGAGAAATGGAAGCAATTTCAAAAGCAATATTTTTTTTTATCCTACAGAATGTTTCTCTTCTGCTTTTGTTGAAATAAGACATCTTAAAATTGAATCAAGTAAGTGAAGCACAAGAGAAATTAGAAAGTTCTAAAGTGTACTGTTAGTATACAATGTAATTCCCATGCACCACTGATAATGATAAAGAAAACTGAGATAATTTACTGTTACTTCTTTTTAAAGTGAGATAAATACTGTGTAAAATGGTTTATCCATTCTGCAAGAATGTTATGTTTCATCTTGTTAAAATGGGATTTGTATATAAGCATGTATTTATAAGTTGTTTTTTAGCCCCCTCAAATTTTCCTTTCCAAAATTGCAGATTAGGTTACTCAAATACCTATATATTCATGCAAGTATTATTTACTTCTTGGTTGAAAAACACGAAGTCATTTCTATTTATTAACATTTTCTTGTAATGTGACCTGGCATTTCTCATCACTACCACTTGCAGTCTAGTCTTATAAAATTTAATGGATGTCAAAAATGAGCAGAGTATGAAAAATAAATAGACAAAAGAGAAATCCTTTATATATTAACAAATGTCACAGAAAGATCTCGTAAAGTTAAAATTTCTGTGGAGAAATATAGTTTGGTCTCAACAAAAAGAAGTACCTCTTTAAGATATATGGCTGAGGGAAATCTTGGAATTTTCTGTCTTTTGAAAAGAGTAGACTTAATTTGTATGTCCTCTCAGACTGTGCTTCATCTTTATTAGAGAAATCCTTCCTTTCCAGTGGTTTTAGGCAGATTAACTGGCCTAATTGGACCTAAGCTGCTGTGAAGAGAGAGGAAAAAAAGGTGGAGGCACAGGCTCTCCAAGTCCTCAAGTCACATCCTCCTGGTTGACTGGTCTGCTTAGCCAAGCTGAAACTGGTGTTATTGTCATGTTGGGTGCATTAATTGGAGTGCAGACTAATTTGCAAGAATGCTTTAGTGCCCTTTAAAAGGTGATTTAAAATTCAAAGTGATGGAAATTGTATAAAAGCATGCTGATCTGATCATTACCCAGAATTCAGTTTGACATTTCCTCTATTTATCTGTTTTTATTGTTTAGACTTTAAGTTTACTGTGAAAGACTTAAGATACTGCAACAACTCATGATATTCTCTGGATTGGTTAATAACCCCTGCTTTTTTTAAACCCAGAGAATGTAGTGAAAATAAACTGGTTAAGCTCAAAAATGTCTTGCTTGGAGATGACAAATTAAGGAATATTTTTAGATGATACAATGTAATAATAATTATTAGAGCAATGGCTTCCCCTTGTTTCCATCAAATACATGAAAATATACTCTCTGGAACATTCTTACTAACTAGAGACATTAGCACCTCATTAACATAGACTTGAATACAATGGCAGTGAGGATAGTACATTTACATTTTCCAACCAAAAGGACACAAAAACCATAACAATGCAGTGTTTTTGCAACTCTGTAGGCATAGGTATATCTATATCTATTGATGAAATCCAACCACGTTCATGGGTGAAGAATGGCTTCTGTCAGCAATACAAAACGGTTCTCCACAACATTTAATAACATAAAAATAAAGAGTATTAGTCATACGAAATTACAGAAGAAGCCTTAACTGGATTCATAATGAAAACATACAAATTAGACTCTCATGTAAGGAATGTAACAAACATGAAAAATTTCCAGGGATATTTGAGTGATGGACTGTAGGAAAAAACAAATAAGACCTTTGTTCTACGTTTTACTCAAAGCCAGCAAATATTTTTTAGTCCTGACACAAAGCAAGTGAGAGCAAATGATACTATCCCCAAAGTGTACTGTACTTGCCAGGACCAGAAGCTGATACCACTGGCTAATACTAGTGCAAAATCCATAGTAGCTGGTGTTATTTCCTGAAACATTTAGATGCAGTGTCCTGAAAACATACTTTTGTTTGGAAGTTGCCTCCTGTTACCTCTCTGATCAAAAGAGATTTTGTTGGCAAGAGTCTTGTGTAGTTGTGTAATTAGCACATTTGGATTGCAGGCTACCCACTACTTGAGTAATGTCTCCAAGGCCATTCTCTTCAGTGAAATTGTGAGGAAAGGCCTCATTGTACACCTGGGCAGGAGAGAAAGGTGAGCTTCTTTTTGCATGTATCTAAGCTTCTTGCTTGACAGGAAATGAATGAGGTAGGCAGTGTTTATCTCTTATGCTGAACAGAAGAGAAGAAAAGGTTCTATCTTTCAATGTACCAGTCAATTATTTCAGACTTTGGGTTGATGAACAGATCCACAGCAGAGTGGGCTGAAACAGAGTAACTCTTTCTTTTAAGGAAAAGTTTAAAAGTAGTTTTTTTTTTTTTTTTTTTTTTTTTTTTTTTTTTTTTTTAGCTGTAATCTCACAGGTTGAACTATGAGATTAATATCCAGTTCTCTGAGATTACACTTGTCTCAAATTCACAGTACTACCTTCAGGTGCCATGGCAAGGCAGAGACGTAGAGATTAATTCTCGCCATTGGCAATATGTCTGCAAAGGAGTAAAACGAGGACATTCAGATCCTTAGTTGAGTTTCTAGTCTGACTGCAAATGTCAGCTGTAAGAGTGGTAGGTGTGAATGGTAGGTGTGAATGTTGAAAGTAGAAGTATGGAACCTCCATGGTTCCATAGTGTGGAACTAGGCAATTTTCATTTTAGAGGGTGAACACTGAACTTCTGGCCTTCGTGTCAGTTGAATCAAGCTAGTGCTTGTATGACATATGATATGCTTTCTTCTGTGCTCATAGTATGGCTGTCTTTTGGCCATTTCAACCAGATTGCACTTGGGGAATTTGCATATATAATGAAGCCTATTGGATTTTGTTTTGTTTTGTTTTGTTTATTGGAATGAAGTATTGGGGTTTATTCACTGAAAAGCTTTGAAACACTGCCTCACTTCATAGTTTAAGACAGTGTTGTTTAACACAGTTTTGCTTTACGTAAAACCAAGTTTTCCATGTATTTGTTTCTCTCTTTCATTATATTCTCTATTAAAGATTTACCACGGTAAACTCGGCTACATAAAATGCATATAACTTGTTCTAAGAGTTATAGTGATGTGTAATGAAGTCTGTCCCTGAGATGTTCTTAAGAATGTTTTCATACCATGAAACATGGTCTCATTGCTAGTTGCACAAGATTACCTGTGGGCAAAAAGCAAAGCATTACAGGAGGCCTAAACACTTGATTTGTTGTAATATACACTGAAGATGGACAGTCTGTATCACAGGTTGTCTTGTATGAAAGAACTGGCTCCTTAACACACTCTACTTCTATTATCACATTCGCTAACAAAAAAAACAACAAAAAAAATCTCAATGAATTCCTCAGCTTCTGTTATGCAAACAGCACAAAGTTATTGTCTTTTCAGCACTTAAAGATTTTAGCAGAGGAGAGGCCAAGGACAGAAAAAGAACAATAACACAACTTAAGAACAGGGCATGATCCACTAGTAAGAAATGAATGGTAAGAAGAATGTGATAAATAGACGCACTTACAACCTCAGAATACAGTCCTCTGAAAAAATTACTTAAGTCATTCAGTCGGATATTCACTGAATTCTCTGTGTGAAAGGTATATATTAGTTATCCATGTGATACTGAATATGAAGTCAGCTTTATGTTCAAGCTTAGGTAGGCACAGCTCAAGTGCCTAATGTATAGCCAAGCAATGAGCAATTCTGACACCTTGGAAGATTTTTCTGTGTCCCACAAATAAATTTACCCTTACCAGAGGCAGGAGTAGGCTAGACTGTCTTCCCCAGAATATTTTTAATGTGCACTACAAGGACTTTATCCCCATCTACAGTACATAGAAGTTTTGACTGGGCAGGGCTAGCTTGATTGGCAAATTCTCTAGTGTTGACTAACCAGGTGGCTTTTGCTAAATGTGTATCCCATTGTTTGAAAGTTTCACCACCCATTGCTCAGTGTAGTTTTTATCAATCCATTGTATAATACAATTTTCCCAGAGGCTGGTGCATGATAGGGAATGTGATATAGTCACTTGATGCTGTGTTCTTTGGCCTAGGACAAAAAGCCTGTTTGGTATTTATGTTTTATTGCATTCTTTGGGAGCCAATCTCTAGGACACATCTGACGCAGACAGGCTGCAAACTATACAAGAATTTAAGATGGAGGAACCCTGCCCTCTGTGAAGAGCAGCACAAAGTCAACTTCACCACACTGATGCTACAGCCACTTTTTCAAACTATTGCACTGCATGGTGGTGTAGGGAAGTGGCAGACAAGTTAATTTAGCCAGAGAGCAGCTGGACTTGTCAGCATTGCTTCCAGAGCTCCAATCCTAACTTGCAGAACTGAGCAGTACCTCCTAAGGTCTCCACATTTTTGACTTTTCCTTCCCAATCTCTCTTACCAGAGTCTATCTACATTCAAGGCCAACTGATAAAAGCTCTTGTCACACTGTACTTTGTAGAAAATATAAGTAAGGGCTTAATTTAATTTAAAAAATAAAAATCAATCAGATTAGGCTTTGGAGAAAACTTTCTAGTAGTAGAGATAGTGAAGGTCTGGAGAAGATTGCCTGGGGAGTTGCAAAAAATTTCCATTTTTGGTAGTTTTTAAGAATGAGTTTGACAAACAACTGTCACGAATAATACGGGTATATTTGATCTTGTTTTAGGCAATGGGTGAACTAGATGACTTCTTGAAGTCTCTTCTGGCCCTACATTTCTATCATTCTGCAATTTAAAAAAATCATCAGTAGACAAGAAAAAGAAATAACCATTTAATGTACAAAGACAATCTATTTACTGTACCCAACACAATGTGTTATTTCATAACACGGGAGGCAAACCAGCTTGTTTAGTGACAAAGACCAATTGGTGATGAAGTACAATTCATGGTAAGTCACTTGGAAATTAAATAAAATACTCAAGACATCCATAGCATGAAATGCTTTATATTTTAGAAAGAAAAAGTTATAAAATATCCAATACTCAGGGACTCAAGGTTGCCTTCTACAAAACCTACTCAGGGAGCCTGTGTTTCCTGAGAACATCATTTGCTATGAAATTGCATAGTTCTTGGTTTGAGGTTTAAAGTAAATTGTCTGCTATGAAGCTAATAACATGCTGATCACTTACTAGAAAAAGAATTAATGTGGTTAAAAAAAATCTTATCTCACACTGTGCAGTCTACTATTTCTACCCTTACTAATCATGCATATTAAAATACTTAAGAAAATAGCAACCATCATTTAATAAATGGAGAAATGTATTAAAATAATTCTACTGACAAAACCACATACATAGTAGGAGATCACATCAGAAATAGCATTCTGAAATTCATCCTTGATTTCTCCTACTATGGTACCTATCTCCAAGCATGGGCAGGACTTCACAGTGCAGTATGAAAGACAGGTGATAAGCATATCAGGTCAGCCCTGTATGAGATTAAAGAAATAGACAAGCACAGGTAGGATAGCATTAGGAGGCAATGTCAGTAACTAGTATAATGTGACTACACAAGAAAACTAATATTCAGTATTTTGTGTCTTATGAAAATCTAATAACTTGTTCACAGAGAAAAAATACCAAGAGCACAGAGCTTTTCAGCAAAATTTGTGCTATCACTTTATGAGACTAAAATCAGTAGAAATTTTAAAAAGATGAAAATTTCCTGGAAGTCAATTAAAAAATTTACATACGATGACAGACTTTCAATAGCTGCTATATAGGTTTTTTTGGAGACCCTATATGTGAAGGGTATTTGAAGTTATCTGTTCTTATTACATGAATGGTGCTACATCATTAATTCTAAAAGCCCTTAGAAAATAAAGTTTTGTAAATGTTTGAGATGTCAGTTGTGGCCATGGAAGATCTCAAGGCTTGACAAGTGACATAACGCTAAAAAATGAACATTGTATGCCAAAAATCAGGAAGTGCTGTGTTCATCTTGAAGGAATGTAATACCTTCCCCAGTAGCTCTTTAAGAACAACAAAAAAGCATTCCTTAATATATCTTTTTACCCACACGAGAGCAGAGAAACTGGGTGTAGCAACCAAAAAAACAATACCAGCAAGCACTCTTAAAATGTACTTGGATGTCCTCGCTAAAATATTTAAACCCCAGCACAAAAGGCTAGATTCAAAATGAAGCATGTTTTAACATCCATAGTAAAATGGTTAAAGTTAGCAGCCACTGCAAATATGTAACACTGCTACTTAAATTATTTGAACAGCACATAATCCAAAACCCACAGAAAATACTGTAAGGGCAAAATGTAGCTTGTGGAGTGTGTCCACTCCTCTATCAGCTGATTTGCCAATGCCTCTATATATGGATATATTTAAAATACTATGATATCTGAAGGGAATCTGGGAAGACGGCTAAAGTGTTAAAACAGTGTTTGCTAAAGTAAAGGGGAACAGATTACCATGGAAAATAATTTGACAGTAAGGTTTTCCACCTTTTATTTCAAACTGGAAAATTAATTGAAATCTCAAAAAGACAGAGGGCACAACTCCAGAAAATGACACAGGGTATACATTATTTATTAGAATAATATGATGTTGTTTGCATGTGGCTTTTGCTGTTAGGGCAACTACTGAAGTTTTTGAGGTTTTACCACTGAATGTAACAGTGACTGTAATTAAAAGAAAGCCTGTAGAAAAAGAATAAAAATAAAATAAATTTGTTCTTTCCACTATATAAGTTGCTCTTGTGAATTTATATGATTTTCTATTTTATTTACTAATACAGATAAGATAGAAAAACACAGCTAAAGGTGGTGAAAAAGTATTTCTTCAATTAAATAAAATCTATCAAGAATTTCTAAATTGGTTCCATCTTTGGACAAACTATTACATTTAGAGGAAGAGATTCTTCCCCTGCAGAAGAACTACTAGTTTAAGCTTAATCAGCTTTGGCACAGAATAGCAGACAGCCTGTTGGTTATACTGTTCCCATCGGAAGGCGTTCAATTGAAAAATCTATCAGGACAGAAACATGAATGTCTGTTTCTAGACCACCATTAAACATTCTAAGGATGGAGTAATTGGCTGTGCCACAGACAGGTATAGCTGAATGTAAAAACAGTTAAGTAGATTGCATAGTATAGCACCTCTTCCCATGAACATGTCAGTAAATCTGGGCAAACTTAAAGTTGAATGTATCACACACAACATATCCACAGTCTAAATCATCAGAAACAGGTTCCAATCCAGTTTCTGTGAGGTACAGTTAAACTGTTAAATTTCACTAGTTATTTGTTTAGGGAAATCAAAAAGTTGCTTTGTGCTATTTCTCTCAAAAGTTGTCCATCTCCTGAAAATTTCAAACAAGTACAGAGCATTTGTTGGTTCTCATAAAGAAGATGAATTTTCCTTAACTCTGTAATAAGATCAGATTCTGTCTCTGGTTTTGATTGGAACTTCCATTTTGCTGCAAAGCCTCCTAACAAAAGTCTAAGTTTTGACAAAATCTGGTTAGGATCTGTCTTTTCAGAAAATGTCTGACTAGCACCATTGTTCATTTCTTAGGCTACATTGAAGGAAAGCTGCTAGTGATGTTCCCCTCATATTCCTCAGTATCAGATGTTTAACATTTGCCAAAATGTTATTTGAAATTTCTTATGTTCTACAGGCAAAAATATATGTGAAGGAAATTTCTGCTAAAACATTATATATTTCCAAATTAATTTTTTTCATTAGCCTTTCTTTATTTGATTTTGCATCTAAAATTTTATAGTTGATAAAAAGAATACTTATGTTTGATTTAACTTCAGTTTTAACAGATCCATCTCTTCCACAATTCCTTGAAGCTGATCATCTTTTTTACAGTAAAAAGCCTGATTACTTACTACATTCTTAGATGTGATAGGAAGCCATAAGCACAGGAGGTTGAAAAGGGCTGCAAATGAGCCAGGCATCTTCATCCAAGCAAGAGTTATTCATTGGTCTTGGCATAGACTGCAGCAGCCTACGCATTGCTTTAATACATGCTAAATGGCTGTTGACCCACAGTGTCATTTGGCAACTAGCATTGTGCATTCTGCCACAATCTTTCCTGTCTCCAGCAACTCTTTCTAAGGATGAGTTGACTAGTAGGGTGAGTTGACTAGTTTATCCCCACTGCCCGAAAGAGGGATAGAAGGACTAAGAATCCATACTCAGGAGTTTAAAGCATTATTTTAAATAGTAACTTTAAATATTAAAACATATATTTTAATGCAAGAAGAAAAGATGTTTAACATGAATAATATTTAGGATAGGAAATGATTAATTGAAATAAATTATCCTTTCAGCTCCATAAATTTAGTACAGTAGCCTGCAGTAAAAATAAGCTCTGAGTTGATTTGTAATGTATGGAAGCAATTAAGCAGATTCCTTTATGTAGTAGGTGTTGGGAGAAGGCTTTTTTCTTTCTATATGTAAATATATGTATCAGAACTGGCAGATATTATCGAAAGTTTGCACAAAGTGTAAGCTGCAGCTGTGCTACTAAAGAGTATGAGCAAAAGCAGGATAAGCTATATAGTTCAGTTACAGGAGCACCTTGTAAGAAAATTCTCATGGTCTACACAGTGCTTTCTGCCTGCCTGACTGCAGAAGAATTAACCCATTTTAATCTACACAAACATAAAATACAGTCTAACATTTTGCGTATCATGGTCACAGATCTGGTCCAGGTAAACTTCTTAAGGCTGGGAATAATAAGGGATAAGAATATTTTACTTTCACTTGTTCTTTCATTTTCTTCCAAGTAATCTGTTTTTCTCCCAAAGTCCATCTGTAACTCAGATTTTTAAATCAAAAACTCACCAAAGCTGATAATAAATTAGTCACCATCTGCAGAAGTACATCACTGACTTCTACTGTTTAATATTGGCTATGAAGATAATGGTAACATTCTAAATTGAAAGAGGTTATAAATGCTTTATTAATATTTACTAAATGATTGCAAAATGTCCTTATGTACTTCAGTAACACAAAGACATTATAAACCCTACTATCAAAGCATTTTCAAGAAATTCTACTCTTAAGGCCACCTTAAGAAAACTGATTTAAAACAAGCAAGAGAAACTATGCCTCATTCAACAGACACTCTGGCATGTGACTACTCAAATGAACAGTCAGTGGGTATAGGCATGGACATGTGTAAGTGTTTAGGGGGAAAAGGAGCCAAGAATACCATAGAATTCCACTGAGACAATAAGGTGGATTATATTGTTTGGGAATTACTCCATTGCATCTGTACAACTTTTTAGAAAAGAAACATTGTAAATGCAGTTTTGGTATGGAATATAATTAGAGGACTATATTTGTAATTTGTTAGCACGTAGGCATTATGAGTGCTGTTTGCCCTTAAGGATAATAAAATTTAACAGAATACATAGCTACCAACATGAGATAATAATGACCTTGTGGCACCTAGGTACAACCTTTAACTTAGAATCCCAATGGTAAATGAGCTCATGATAACCACTCTGCCTGAAACTGCTTTGCTGCTCTTATAGCAATGTTACTCTATGGGGGAAATGTCTTTTGTAGTGGAAAGATGAACTTGGCAAACTGAAATGTTAAATAATAATGTCAACACTTTCATCAGAGTTGTGTGGTTTGTGTTAATAATTGTGTTTACCAGCCAGTCTGAATTTTGCCTCTAGCCTAAACAATTTAATGATTTTATTATCTCAACTTAATACTGCACTAATTTTGAAACTAGCTTCAAAGGATACTTTCTGATTTTTGTGTAAGATAGTTTTAGTAAAGCGGACCTGTTTTTTCATTTAACAGCCACTCAGATTCTAAGTCATCAATAAGATGAAGAAAAACTAAGGATGTTAATAACCTGGCATTACCAAAAATAACAATGCTAACAACCTAGTCATTAATGAGAATTACTAGTCTTGTTACTATAGAAACAGGACTGAAGCAAATAGAAATTATGTGTAATTTCTCATTCTCAAGTGACACATATTATGTCATTAACATAGTAATGATATTATTACCCCAAATGTAGTAAACTTAAAAGCTACCCACTATGAGAAGACACTTCCACACCTGAAAAAGCTCACATGTATACTCTGCTATTGATTTTCATTGAAGCACCACAAATAAATAACCAAATCCAAACTGTCAAATTTAGAAGCAGTGGAGATGGTGGAGTCATCTCAGGACAGCAGCCAATAGTTTGCTCTTTTTACTTATGGCAAACCCAAATTAAGCTGTCAACCATTGTAGATGATAAGAGGACAAAGGTAAAAGTCAGTCTAGTCTGGTGTCCTTTTTTGGTATTATCAGTAGCAATTGTTGGCTCAGACTGGGAAACAAGACAAAACTTTACTTGCAAAATGGTTGGCCGGTGCCACTGCAGACAGGACTAGGTGAAAGGAATGTCTAATACTTTTCCTCTAGGTGTATTGGAAAGCCAAACAGCATTTCTGTAGGAATAAAAATATGTGTTGGATGTGATGTATTAGATAAACATACAGGAAATGCTTTCTGAGAGTGGGAATAAAGATTGCCTCGACAAAAGAAACAACTGGAAAATTCTCTAGCAACCACAATCATTCCCCATCAGGTTCAATGCTTTCCTGGTTGAGCTGAATTATCTTGCAGGTCAAACAAGTTGAGAATGGTATCTGTTACTTTCACTGCTCTTACCTTTGTTCTCTCTGTAATTATTTTTTCAGTGTTTCATGCAGGATAAATGTCCTTACATTAGAATGCAACAGTAGAGTTACTGTGGCTAAAGTTTGATATTGATGTCGCCCCCTCCCCCCAGTTTAGAACAGGAAAGAAGAGTATTCATGCATGCATTGTCATTGAGTCATTCATCAGGTGCTTGTGACTTCAGGCAATTGGCTTGCTGTATTCCATTATTAATTTTTATTAAGGCTTTTTCATTGCTCTAGGACTTGACACACTTCTATTGCCATAAAAATGAATGCTAAACTACAGTGTCTTAGTGTGGAAATTGTAAAGAAGGGATCAGAGAGAACCGGAGACTAATCACTCCTAGCTTCTGCTTCTCCTCATCAGCACTTGTTAAGCATTCTTATTATTCTTAAAGGAAAAATATTTTCTACTGTGAAGGTGACTGAGCACAGATGATGGGCTATGGAGTCTCCATCCTTGGAGATATTCCAAAGATATCTGGACACAGTCCTGGGAAACTTGCTCTAGGTGGCCATGCTTGAGAAAGTGTTAGACCAAATGATCTCCAAAGGTTCCTTCTGATCTCAACCACTGTCATTCTGTGGTTTTTGAGATTTCTAGAAAACCTAGGACAGTAGTTGGCTAACTACCTAGATTTGCCCTTTGGGGTGTCTCAAAACATTGTGGTAAATCATACCTGTTATCGATTCAAGTTGGATGCTATTACTATCACTGATAAATCAGGCTGATCATGAATTTATGAACTCATAATGCGGCACAGAGAGCTGAAAAGGCCCTTGCCTGGAAACTGAGTTGCTTGAGGGTAAGGGCATGAAGGTAAGCAAGCCTCCAGAGCTGCTTGAAGGTAAAAGTATGTAAGCATATGTCTTTTTAAAAACTGTTGTTTTTTAAAAGTTGTGTAAAAGCACATTTGCAAGGTCCAGTAGTAAGGAATAAGTATAATATCAATAGAACATCAACCTGACAAATTCCTGATCATATTTTAACAGACCCCAAGTGAGTTTACAGTGTCACTGACTCTGTTGACACAATAGAGCTCTTACAAGAAGGGAAAGAAAACCAGGTCTCGTTCTTTTTTTCCATTGCAAGTTTGCTTGCTGTATCCATAAAACTTAGGAAAATCTGCAATAAAAAGACCCAATATGCTTAGAAAAGTGATATGCAATACAATTCCAAATAAAGATTATGTTTATGATGATAGAGAACAATTACACGAAGCATCCAGGTGTTACAATTCCGTGTCTTAAAATGCCAGAAGATTTAAATACAACTACACATAGTTCTTATTTTTATATGTCTCTATATGAACTGAAAAATATGCACCTTCTACTTTTACCTAATGTGACAAATATTTATTTAGCAAATGCATAGTCTTGTACATTTGGTGCAAAGCATTGCTCAGTTTCTAAGGCAATGCAGATGATTACCTATAAACTTTATATACACAGAAGTGTGGTTGCTCTCCTCAATCTCTATGCTTAAAATTGATTCAAGACAGCTTTTGCTTACAGAGTCATGTTGATCTATCTTGTGGTTTGATGTGCTACCAAAACTGCAAATCAACTTCAGTGATAGCTCTTCCTCAGCAAAGCAAAGGAGTAGAATGAATGTGAAAAATGTTGATTTTGCTCAGAGCACTGTAAGGGAAGCAGCCAACAATCCAGGCCTCAAACAAGCAATCAGTATTTAGAATGCACTGTGCATCACTGAGTTACAAAAACAAGAAGAGGCATGAGGAGTATATAAGCATGAACAGAACTTGGAAAAAAAGCCCTAATAACTGACAAGAAGCGTTATTTTAATGATAATACTTCATCCTTGGTGTACGTTGCATGAAGACATGTGCACGCATTATTATTCTGTCACCATTCTGCCACCATAGTGGCTAGCTAATAATTAATGAAGCATTAATTCATGTCTAATGGCATAAACAGTTGGTTATTCATTTAAATAAAAACTTGAGTTTGATTGACTCAGATCCACTGTTTTCAACCTCATAAAACCACAGTCAGGAGCAATACCTCTCCAGTTGGCAATACTCTATATTGAGAAACACTGAAGTGGAAGTGTCTCTGATGTACAGCTCACAAACTGAATTAAGGCCATTACCTCTGTTTATGAATCATAGGATAATGTTACATTATTTAATAATTCTCTTTTTCAGTGGAAGAAATATTAAGGAGACACCACTGAAATTGCAAGAAGCACCCAGAATAGCTGGGTTTTCTGCTAACCTGGGTATTTCAGTAACCATCTACGTCTTCTGGGACACATCAGAAACCTTTGATTTTGCTGGTCAGGTGGAACAGCATCTGGTTAAAACCATCTTCTAATATTTTACTCTTGTTGAGACTTCTCTAAAAGACTATTATATATGTATGTAAATCAGCTGATTTCTTGCCTAATATTTTAGATAATTTACAATCTTTTGAAGATTAAAAGATGTATTTAACTACTAGCTTCTGCTTTCATCAGATAAATAGTTTAAGCATGAATAGTACTGCCATCTCTATCAGTATCTTGCTGATACCAAGATACTGTATCAAATGAACCAGGAACACTCACCTGTATGCAACATACAGCTGAAGGCATGTAAATACTTGGTTTGGATTGATAAATCAATCATACACAATCTGATTCTATAGCTCAGAGAGGGCCAGCTTACTCTTTTATGAGCATGTGTATGTCTGCTCTACAAAGAAATCTAATGCAGTGTGAGCATATTTCTTCCTTGGGGCAGAATGCACGGTAGACACAACAAAGCAAGTAGTTGCAGGCCAGCAGAAACAAGAAGAGTATGTGTTTAAAAGGTGTGGCTATATTAGTCTTATCCATGTACACCAGTCTTGCAAAACTATTAAAAAAATTTAACAATAAAAGGCACAAAATTGACTTGCTCACCACAGTTTCGAATGGAGAGAGGAAGCATAATATCATTGTGCTTATCAAAGAAAAAACAAACCCACAACACTTTCTGGGGAGGATGTCTTTCATGTGTTCTGTATCTTCAAGATTTTCAAGTCAGTACTACAATTACTGAGATTGCAGAGTCTATTATTCTGGTGTTAGGAAATACCAGTTGTACAGCTGCACACTGAATGTGAATTATATTCCATGGTGCAATGCATTATTATGCAGGCTTTAATTATAGGATAATTGACTGGTCTTTTCCACAAAATACTGACCTCATTTACTTTGATTCTAAATATTTGCAAAACTGGCTTTGACATAACCATGAAGTATCTATGGTACTTTTAAGTGTATGACCTGAAGAAGGAGTTGCATGACTGAAAAGGTTTACGTTCTCTGTCTGTCCTATTTGGGCTAATGCGTTATTATACCTTCCCAACCCCCCCCCCCCCCCCCCCCCCCCGACCTGCTCCTGCCTAAACAC
>JANIJG010008593.1:23426-40754 GCA_024611175.1 Megaceryle torquata
GACCTGCTCCTGCCTAAACACTTAGAAGATGTTGGTAACAAAGAAACCCACTCTTGCTGGAATAATTCTCCCATCTTTGGTATGTGAAACATGTTCTAGGTTTTTGTATTCTTTAATTTTCCTCTCTTTGATATTTTTGGTTGGATTAAATATTTCTTTGGTGCAAATATAATATTTTTCATATTGCTGAGTAGATAAAAATACATCTTATCTGCAATAATAGTCCTTAAGTCAACAATATTAAGTTTTTTTTTGTATTGGTAGTCAGCACTGAGTCATTCTTAAAATATCTTCCTTATATTAAAGACACAAAACCCACCCTAATCTAGAAGAAACCAAATAATATTAGAAACCTAGACAGATTAAGATTTTTATTTTAAAGTTGGAACTCAGGATGACAAGTAGGCTTGGAGAGAAAGGAGATTAAGCAAATCCTATTCCTTACACAGAGTCAGGAAAGCAAGTAATCACAATGACATTAATAAAAGTCATATTTGAAATATAGCTGAAGGAACTTATAGCACAAACTGACTGCTCTTAAAAAGCAAAGAAAAGTAAAGCACTTATTTGAAAGTTATACTCCACTTTGAGTATATTGAAATTTCCTTCCAGGTTTAGTGGAAACAATATATTAATCTAAATAATATCTGTTCACACAAATCTTCATATTGTAAGGTTGTCAAAATCCTAGATGGATTTTCTGGGTCACAGCTAAAAAGAGCTTGACTCCAGAAACTTGTGGTTTGTGTTCCCATATTTCTCTGACCATTATGTTTCATCTCGTCACATTCTTTGCTTCTCTTTTTTCTCTTTTAGAAAAACTTTGGAAACTTCACATTTTCTTAATTAGAGCAGGCTTAGGAGTCCTCAGCACAAAAGAGAGTGGAAATTTGCTTTTTTTTTTTTTTTTTTTTTTTGAGGATGAGTACAAAATGGTTTGCATCATTCTCATTCTTGGAATCAGAAAATTCAAAGTTGCTGCATTAAAAGAGATGCTCTCAGGTTCTTAGAAGTGAGGACTGAGAATCAGCAAAGGTGTTCTGGGGGAAGGTAAAGTGATATGAAAATGGATAATAGGTCTTGGAAGGTCATGAAGATTTTGAAGGGATGTTGGAAATGAAAGAGAGATGGAAAGACCACATGCTTCATGTATCAGTCTATAACTACCTTCCCTCCATTCTTAACAGCCCTTCCCTATGCAAACTCCTGTATGCCCAAACAGGAGCGAGGGAGAGAGGGACACAGAAGAAAGTGGAAGGAAGAAGACCTGGGTAAGGGAAGAGAACACCTGGATGAGACTGCACAAGAGGAGGCTAAAGAGCAGGCTGCGCTCTGACAATGCTATGAGATGTTTCCACCACCACTGCTTCCTTTAGCAAGACCTATCACCCTGTTCTCTTTTGCATAGAACTAAAATTATCCCTAACCCTAGAGCAGAAAAGGGAAGTAAAAAAAAACCAAAACAAAACAAAACAAACCAAAAACCCTAAATAAATTTTCAAGTTCAGAAGAAAGTTTCCTGATGGGTTTTTTAAACTATGATGTGACAACTTGGCAAATCCTAAGCTTTTAAAATCTTTAACCACTAAATAACATGTCCATATGGCCAGTGATCTAAACCATTTAAATGGTTATGGCTGTTGCAGATCTGTACAAATGTATTTTTCAGTGGAAAGCTGTGTATATAGCTCTTTTCATAAGAGGGTTTTTTTTAATCTATTAAAGAGCACATGCATGCAGATTAATAGAAGTCAGGGACAGAGCTGATGAATGAGCATTTTCCTGCAAAATAAAATGCAAACAAATATGACCTTATTGCTCTGTTGGGGGGTGACTTGCAGTTCAGTGTGAAAAACTGAGAAAGTATCTTTAAGTTTTAAATAGAATTCTCCTGGTTCACTGAAACCAGGAAAGGAAATAGAGGATAATTTTTTTTTAATGTTGTGATCCTCTCCCAGATAACTACCCTCCTTCCACTTCTATCTGTTATGACCTACAGGAAGCTCAGCAGTGGCATACGTCGAAAACATTAATCACTGACTCATAAGAAAAATCATACTCATTCACTTTGTTCCTGCCAAAAGAAAAATCACCACAAAGGTCTATTTTCATTTAGTGTTCTCTTTTTTAGTTGCCGAGTGCTGTTAGAAAGACCATTGACACATTGCAATGGGAAAACATTCTGTCCATAGTTTTCAGGAGACTTTACACTGTCGACTTAGAGATACTGTTGATGTTCCCCAGCTGCTTTAATGTATTTATTTAAAATATTGCTACTGTGGATTTCACAATCACTCTTTCCTCCTGGTAATTTGTAATCTGCACAGAAACCAGATCTAAATGGAGAGCAAATGCAGGCAGTGTGTGAGGGAAATATATGGGAATTTTGAGTAAAAAACCTTGATAAATATCATGTAACAAATGGCATTAAATTACACCTCAGATCAGCAGAAATATGGAGAAACTTCAACATTCCACTAGTCTTCTGAGACGTCAAGTTGTAATTTAAATTAAGCGAATATTGGAGCTTGGCTACAACTGTACACATTGCATAGGGCTGGGCCCAGAGTCCTGGTTGTGAGAGGCAGTTCAGTCCTGCTTTTCCATTCTAATCTATATTTACTTAAAGATTTCGTATGTTTCTGCAGACCTTCAGGTAGACACAGTTGTGTTTTATCAGGTATTAGATAATTGCCCTTACTAAGTCCAGAGCTGGACTGAACCAGAAAATTCAATGTGCCTGATTTATGCACTCACATTTTCCAATATAAATCTGCCTTCAAAGTAAAAGAAACTATCTAAATGTCTTATTTACTTTTGTGTTTGGGACTAAAGATATGTGACTTTGTCATCAAAGGAACCTGTGATGTTGAAGTGAAATTAAATTTGTGCCTAAAATGCCTAGACAGTATACAAGATTTTCAAAAACAACCTGAAAAGTTTTCATTTCTTTCTTCTTTACTTGTGCTAAGGACAAGTGACTTATCTTATTAGAATCCTGTAATATAATGAAAATGAAATGCATTGTGCCCAATATGCCTTAGTTTTCATAATAATGACAACACATATGCTGTATTTCTTTCTTTGTTTTCTTTGTGTCAAGGATATAAACTGTCTTTCTACCATCACAAACTGTGAATAATGTATGAAATAAAAAATAATAAAAAAAAAAGATGCAGAATATGAATAGAAATAGACTGTGCAGGAGACCCATATGTTCTAGTTAGGGATGGGCTTGATTTGATTCACAGCCTATCAAAGTCAAAGCCAAGACTCTTATGGAAATTAACAGGCTTTGATCAGGCCCTATAGTCATATATTTTGGGCCCTGGATTTCTTAAGTAATAAGAAAAGAAACAACTTGTCAATGAACAGTATACCTTTCTTTTTGTGTTGCTCTTCAGGTGCCAAGAGCTCTCTTGACACTTGAGGTGTGACTTTGTTGCAGCTTCCCACACTTGGCCCTGCTGCCTGTGGAAGGTCCAGGTTTAAGGATAGGGTGGATGGTATTTAGGTATGAGGTAGGGCAGTCTTGCAGCTGCTATGTTCAGAGGATTCTCGGTAGTTAAATGAGATGCATTGCCATCTAACTCCGTGTTTATTAGACAGACTAGTGCCTCTGTTTTGAGCCTTGATTTGCTAGTCCCTTGAGTCATCACTTAATACATAGCTGACATTTAAAAATAATACTTCTTGCAAAAGGGGCCAGCTTGCATACGCCAGGCCTGGAGAGGAATATGTCTGCTTCAAGCTCCCACCCACAGTTGTAACAAAGTTAATGAGTAACACATAGTAATGTCAGCTCCCATAAATTAGTGATGAGTAATGGGCTTTTGGCTGAGACATGGTTCATGCATGATGACATGGGAACCTCCAGGCCTCTGAAAAATTCTGGCTCCATTACAAGGAAAGCCTTTCAAATTGCCTGCCTCCCCAGCTCGTCTGCTTCCCGAGGAAAAGAGCCAGTGATGTCTGCTGTGGGAGGGTTTTCTTTTCTCCTCTTAGCAATGCTGGTGCTTCTCAGAAGAAAGAAGAGAGGTGAAAAAAACATATTGTCATAAGGTCTGTTCACTTCTTTCCCCACCTTCCACAGGCAGTGGGGCAGACAGGTCATTTACTTCTTGCTATGTCTCTTGCTGGAATAGGGGAAAAAAAAGGATCATTCTGCAGTGCTCAAGCCTATACATTAGAGCTAATAAAAGGATAAAAGGATAAAAAAGAGTCTACAAGGAGAAAAGTAGGGCTGGTGTGATGGCAAGAATTGACAGGAGGCTGGGAACAGGGGATGGGAGAGAAAATTTGTGACAAATGAGAGCTGAGGGTAGACCTTAAGTCCACCATGATGGTCCATCTGGCTGAGTGTTGGGCACATGGTTGTGCTAGCAGGGCCAGTCTGGTAGAGGAGAAGACCAGGCTTGTGCAGTGCCAAGGGAGCTGAGAAAATGAAATTCAGCAGAATAGAGGAAATGAGAGATCATTCAGTGCCAAAAGCTTAAAATCATACCACTGATTTTCCATGTTTCTCCATTACAAGGATACAATTAAGACAGAGGCAATTTGGAAAAAGAAATGAAAGACAAAATCCCAAATATTATTACTTTTATTATTTTAAACAAAGAATAACAATATCTAAGTACCAATTTCCTGTTTTCTGAGGAGGAATCTAGACCTAGAGGATCTCTTGGAGTTGTCATTAATGCAACCTTTTGTTTCTGAGAAAAGTACGAAGGCTCACTATTTGATTAAAAAAAAAAAAAAAATTATGTTTCTGTATATTTATTATTTCTTTCATGTAAAAATTGTTTTAACTAAAAAATGGGGTAGGTTGAGCCATTAGCAGTCCAGTAACTCTCACTTGATGTAAAAAAGCCTTTTGAGGTGAATAGTAAGAGGAAGGAGCATCACAGCAGGTGCTAAACAAGGCTGACTGGACCCACCCAGTGGTGTGGATGTGCTATTTAGATGATGAGAGGAATGGTACTAAAAAAACCCCTACACTTGAAGCCATCCATACTATGGAACCACCACAGGTCTCAGAGAAATCCTTTAAAAATTGCTGAAAAATGTGAAAAAGGATGTCAGCAGATGAATCCTGTCATCTCATAGTTGATCTTGGGTCTCTTTTTTTATTAGAGACAAGCATTCTTTCACAAACTGATATTTATGCCACTTCAGACAACAAATTAAAGCAGAACAAAACCTTTTATTTAGGATATTGAATTTCATGAAGAAGAGAGCTTACCTTCAAGTGGTAATATATGTGAAATTGTCCTACATAGTCTTATTTCTAGGTGAAATATATTTCTTGTTTCTATTGGAAAAGTGAAGCTGAAAAATACCAGTGTGGATTTGTGCTGTATACATAAGACAAACAATGAATTTAATCTTCTAAAATATTAAAAAAAACCTGCTTCTGTCCCACATTTGCAGAGTTTCTAACTAGTAGTGATGAAAATAGAGGATTTTTATTTTTTATGGAAATGAAGGAAAAACTACTATCAGAAAGACATCTGATAAACCAGATTTGCAACTTTAATAATCCCTAGGCCATAGACTGTCTAGGTAGAATAAAACTCAAAGAGGACCATATTTTTCTCATTTTTTTTTTTTCAATCAAGGAAACCTTTGGTTGTATTTAACCACTCACAAATGATTGACTGCATACTGATACACAGTCACACATGCAAATACCATTGGCATGCAGAGATGACAAATTTATGAAAAGAAATATTGTACAAATATTTATTACTAAATAAGTACCATAGAAGAAGCAAACAGTAATAAATACAGACTATCTTAACCCTTTGCAGTCAGAGCAACACCTTACTAGGGTGTTAAAATCCGTTACCTTTGATGGAGATTGACAGTCATAAAATATGGCTGAATTTAGCCTATATAAGCATTTTAATTTCTGTCCTTAGTTTAAATAAACATAGGTTGTGAGTTAAACTTTTATATAGGGCAGGTATCTTAATATTTAGGTTAAACACAGCATTCATGCATGAGATATAAAGTAGCAACATTCCATTGTAAATCTTAAAGAGTTTCATATAAGAAATACTGGTTATGTCTAATGTTTTTGCATCGCCACTGATTAATTCCATATCTGAAATGGAGTATAAGCCAATTGTTTCCTATGCACAGTTGGCATGGGTGCTGACATACAGTTGAATACTATTTGATGAGTTTTGTACTTTTTGGTGGGCTGCATGTTTCTCATTTGAAGTTATAAATGTGAGCTCGAAATGCAAGCATTTGAAGCCAAGCTGCAAGTTGTCAAAATTCTATTATAGATATTTTATGAAACTACATAGCCAGATAAATAAAGAGTAAGTAATTTATAAAAAATGTGACTACTATGCAAAAAAAATCTTACTATTTTTATCAGGAATTGTAAGCGCTATATGTAATTTACAGAAAGCAGCTTCTAAGTTGTAACGGAAGTGGTGCATTGTTAAAAATAATCAATAATCTATCTATAACAGCATTTTTATTTTTATTTTAAAGTGAAAACCATAAATTGTTTCTACTTAGCAAGCAAATATATACCCCATCTCTTGGTCCCCAGGTCACATAAGAGGGTTATCCTGTCACCACCACTGATTTCTTAAAAGTGTGACATGTATTTAGTTGTCAGTTCCTATCAGCAGCATTCACATATCAACATTACATCAGCAGCAAAGCACAGCATTTTATGCTCTTTTTGAAGATAATTAGAGTTCCCTTTTGTTGCAAATAAGATGTAAAACAGCTATAACTGCTGGTGAACGTGATTAAAGTAACCTCTATAGAACCCCATTATTCTAGACAGATTCCTTCAGATGCATAATTTCCCCATTTTAAGAAAACATAATGCATGCATATAAAATTCAAATTGTCGAGACACCTCTAACAAAAATTAGTTCTCTATTAAGGCATTCTTAGTAGCTGGTTAACATGTAAAAATCTTTAAGTGTATTTTAAAATAATCATGAAATAATAGTACATGTCATTAAAGGTAAACATTTTACAGTGAGAGGTTTGTTCAGAGAAGAGCTGTGTATTAAACTTCTTCTTACAAAACTCCATTAGAAGTGTATGAAGAATATACCACATTCTCATCTCTCTCTCAGGTATGTGCTGGAACATCACCCTCCCCCCAGCTTCATAATCATGCATCAGTACACACAGATAAATTAGAGAACATCCTCTCTTTTCAGCCCATAAATTATAGCTGAAATGTCCTCATTAGACCTTATCTAATATTGTAAAAATTCTGTTCATCTACTGTTGGACAACATATATAACTTATTTATTTGGCACATATGGTCTGATCATCTACAGAGATAGCTGAATAGGGGAAAGATTGTATGCAAATAATTTTATTAAGAAGTAATAGAAAAAAAAATCAAATAAACTATTTAATATTAGTCCACAGGTTCTCAGTATAATCCCAGTTAGCAGTTTATAGAAGGTATTAAAAAAAAAAAAAAAACAAACTAAGTATCTGGCTTTCAAATAATTAATTGTGATTTAATAGCCTAAAAAGAGAAACACCAACAAATTATTTTAAAACATGTGGATGATGTTTCTAAATCTCCAACATATCATTGTTCTTTAGCAGAAAATGTCAAATTTATCCTGTAGCTTTGTACATATTGTAATCTGTGTTGTGGAGAAGTAGGTATTGGGACTGGTTCCCAAATGGTGTAGGACACTTTGGGGCAGCTGTCAAGCAATATGATTTTAGAATTGGATGGATAGAGTTTGACTCAAACCATACAAGGGCAACATGTAATGTAGTTTCCAGAATTAGGTCCTTGATGGCAATTTACCTTTGAATTATGTAACAGATAATAGTTTATTTGAAATTTTCAATAGATAATAAACTATGATGAACAAATTAGGCAAAGATTGCCAATAGAGTGACCATTACTTTTGCTGAATTGTTATAATTATAAAATCAAATCCTGATTTGCTCTGTTGGGTACCTCAACATCTAAAGGAAATGTTATTAAAGAAGCTTACAAATGAATAATCATTCCCAACAACTCACAGCAGCACTCACAGCATGAAAGTGTAAGAAATAGGGAAAGTTTTCAAGAAGGGAACTGATTAGGGTGAGGATGATTCTCTGTCAGAAGAATGTATTGTGCAAGTGTCCTCTAGAGAAAAAATTTTCACCTGAAAAGAAACAGCATTATGAACACTACAGAACTGTAGATTGCAGGACACTGATCTTATTAAGAACCAATGCTAATTTGCACACTGTCTCCCGCTGAACTGGAAGCAAGTTTACCACTGGGTTTGTTAATTTACGCAGGACACCATTATCTTTGGTTGGACTTAATGTATCAGAGTAGAGGTCATTAACTGCTGGGTTCATGATTATCCAGCATGAATTACAAACAGTATCAGAAAAATACATTTGTTCTGAAGCTTCATTTCTCCTCATGTGATTTTTTCCTGTTGGTGTTTAATTCCATTTTCAAAACCCTAGGCATTGTGTATTACCCCCACACACCCATGCACACAGAGTCGGACTTTTGTTTTGTTTTGTTGTTTCTTCATTAAACATTCAGAAATGTAATGCAATTTTAAATAAAAATAAAGTGCAGTAGTATCTACTTTGCATTTAATAGAAGTAATACACAGTAAGCTTGACTTTTTAACTTCACACTAGTAGGCATAATTACAATGTGAGCTCTAACCTCCCCATTATAGGTAAATGATTATAAGTAAATCAATGATTTAGGTAGCTCAGTATTGGGGAAATAAATTGATAAATCTCTGCTGTAGATGCTATACATGGATTTATCTAAACCGCCCACTGGACTTCTGAAGCCTTTCCCGTGCCCTAAAATGTTCAAGAAAGAGACTATAGGCTGTCACTGCAACACTGTTTTTAAGCATAAATCCATAAAATCATATATCCATAAGAAATCAGGAATTTGGAGTTAAACTTGAAAGCATAATAGAAATATTTGTGTTTTCTGGTTAAGTAAACATATTTTCATAAAGATCTACTCTCACTCTATTTTACTTAAATTGAACCAACCATCTACAAATTCATTTACAATCTTTAGATCTGTACAAGCACATTCCTAATAGCAGGGAACACTTTTGTGTCTCAGCATGATATCTTCAGAAAGAGGTGAATTTTCATTTATTTAATGCAAATATTCATACAAAATAAACTGCTTAGGCATATATGGAGCATGTTTTCATGGAAGCTTTGTGGCAACAGGAAAATAATATAGCATAATTGTACAATAAATGGAATGCTGTAGTTTAAAAATTACTCATGCTATGGTGCAGTGACTAAAAAAGAACATAGGAAGATTGAGATATTATTTGCTGGGTTCTGAACTGCTTTGCTTACAGTTTATTTCATTCTAGTTTTATGTGCATTTTAGAAATATCTCTTCTTTTGTACTAGAGAAATATCAACAGGGAACATACACCTGATCTCTAAATACTGTGAAAGCTCTGGATACTGAAGGTTGTTTGCATTGTTATTAGAGCTACTTCATCTTTGTAAACTACTTGCAGCAGCTCTGTTATTTCAATAATTTTAGCCCCCTTTCCATTCACAGCTTTATATAAATAGAGATTTTGTGATTTTGTAGTGTTTTTCATTCCAAGTTGTTTCTCTTCTTTATGCAAACAATTTAAGTCTTACAGTTTGTCAGGAACTGCCTACTATAGTTTTGATTATTTCTGCATATTGTTACTTGGTTGATGTTACTAGTTGCTTGACTAACATGGAATTTTTTTCTTCTATCTGCATGGTTGATATATTTATGAGGAAGAGAAGGACTTGAAAAGTTAAGTGTGGTAAAGCACACGTGTGCAGGTGTTCATACACCCATAAACATTCTGAGAAACAAAGACTATCCTGTAACAGGAGCTGTGAAAAGTAAATGAAGAGTTTTTATACACTTACCAAATTGAATTTCTGGCTTAATTTACTTCACCCCATAGAATTCTGTGTTTAACTGATGTATGTAATACTTCAGTACCATTCTGTCAGGTCACAGACCATATAAGGACTACTTTTTCGTTAGGGATGGACTACAGCAAGAAATGGCCTTTAAGAAGAGATTATTCCCACTGCTGTATGCTCTCTATACCATTGTGACCATGTACAGTAACTGTAAAGTTCTCTAAGTAGAGATCAGAGTGAATTCTGCTTCCTGAGACCTTTCTAATACTTTGGGGTAATAATATTTTGGGGTATAAGAATGTATTAGGTTTAAACACATGTATGAACTCCTACAGCTGTTTTTTTAGAAACTCTACTGAGCTTGAGAATAAATTTTCTGATGTCCTAGATAATTCTCCAGATAATAGACATTATGGTTATCTCAAATAGAGATTAATGACTATAAAGCTAGTTAACTGCTAGCTGGGGACAATGTCTTGTCCTTTTATTGACATGAAAACTGTACATTCTTGACTGAAGATGTAATGGCAATGAGTGTGAAAAAAAAAGAGAAAATAAAGGAGGCACTGTTTATCTCATAACTTTTTTTATGAGATCTTTTCAAAGAACTTACGCTAATATGCCATTTTTATGGACCATTTCAAAATCAGTATCCCCCATATAATATAAACAGAGATAAACCCTAGTCAGTTACGTGCTTACTGTTTGTTCAATGCTATAAAGTCATATGCAGTTTTTAATAACTCCTTACTACAAATCTATGCTCCAAATAATGAGTTAAATTTAAAAAATCCATCACCATCAACTTCCAAAATTTAATCTTACTGGGGATAAAGACATTTTACTTACACATGGTACTTAGTTAGGATTTAATTTGCCCTAATCCCTATGGAATATGTCAACCCCACACTTTGGTTCTTCACTAGACCTTACAAGGAGGTTCCCCCTGCATCTGCCTTCTGTCCAGCTAACCTTAATAGCCACCACTCTATACTGCCTCTTTCCTCCAGATCACTCCCTATCACCTTTGCCTTCTACATCAAATCATATTCAGTCTTCTATGGACCTCTTGGGTCAACACCTTTAAAAATAAATATCTTTATACGAGACATCACTGGAGAAAACAAGACAGACAGCTGTACTTCGTGTAGTCAGCTGGCTAAAGATTGTGAAATACTAGATTTTAATAGGTCTGACAGCAAAAGAAAAGCCATGAATGGAGTTAATTGTTCACCAGACATGATACCACATGAATAAAGATGAGACTTAAGAAGAAAAATTCAAGACCAAGCCTTTTTGTTTATATTGAAAATTGTTATTTGGGCTTCTTTCTACTTTTGAAATAGTTCAGGTGGAAGAAGAAGAAACGGGTGAAAAAAAGAACAAGAGCAGAAGGGCTTTTCATACCCTCAGGTCTCAGTCAGATGCTTAGCATTCACACATATCCATTGGCTTAGGCAGTCTCTGACCTTTTATAATGTATAATATAAATTTTCTACTATTGAAAAAGAAATTCAGAAGGCCGAGATATGTACTTTTTTTTTTGCCAGCAATGATTTATCTACCCTGTGTTTGCAGTTTTAAATAAGAGTAGAAGGTTATCAAAAACCATAGTGAATAAATTCGAGGAAGTGCTTATAAACATCAGGGCATTTGCAGAAAAGTTCTGTGCTATTGTCCATGGACACACAAATAAAGAAGTCTTCTGGCATAGGAACTGACAGATTATGTTACTGTCCACAACTGCAAAATTAAAAGGACTTAAGCCAAATGGTACAGCACATGTAGATGACGTCATTCTTCACATCCAGGAGGTCATTCTACCTGTGGGGGAAGTGCTGACAGGATGTTTAGATGGGATTGAAGTCAGATATAATTTGGGAAATGAAGGCAGGAAGAGGGTGTGTAAATAGGAAGTCTCAATTTTGTTTAATTTCCTTAATTCTCTTTTTATTGTATCTTCTTTCATACCCGAAAAAAATGAGCTGTTTTCCATGACAGAAAGATAAAAACATAAAACTAATTGTCTTCATACACTTTAGCCAGGTGTAAAAATAGTCAATTTATTTTTACCTTCTTTATTTACACTATTTAGAAAAACGTAAGTCCAAATGCCACTGCAATTTGGCTTTATTTATTTATGACAAGTGGTGGTGCATTTCACCAAATCTTTAATTGTGAGTTGATGATCTTTTTAAAAAAGGTATAAAAGATGACATTGTATACATCATTATTAGCACTGCTGCTAAAAGATTGGAAGTTTTATTGGGAATAATTTTAACTCTAGTAACTTTGAGGTCAGACTTGATCATCTTGGAGGTCTTTTCCAATCTGAGCAATTCTGTGATTTGGTGAATAATTGATGCTTATTGACATATTGCCCTCAACTAGTTACAGTATAAAACATGCAAATGTAATGATAGCTTTGTTACAGATGATGAATTAGAAGGAAAAAGAGTTTTGTAATAACTGCAATACCTGTAGTAAAACCATGATGTTAGTTTATTCCCCATTTGTCCTCCCATTTAATTAATTAATTAATTAGAAATATACCAAAGAAAAATTATGAAAGCAAGATGAGAATTAATGTTTTCTTCTGCTTCCAGACAAGTATAGAGATAGTAATGTGCATAACTTGCTAAATTACATTATGATAGAGCACCTCACAGAGAATACACATGGAAGAGTTATGTGTGATGCCTGCAGAAGTTCCTTGACACACCAATGGAACTGGCCAAATTATTCCTTACAGACACATAATCCAGCGTATTTTACCTTTTATACTGTTCTTGACCCAAATTTAACTTCTGTAAATGTCCATATTCGTAAGAATTTACAAACAAATTGCAAAAATACATTTCAAACATCATCATAGATCATCCCCATTAAACGGCTGGCATTTATTTCATTCACCACATTTTTAAGAAACAAATAAAAATATATTACCTATACTGGATGGTGAATAGTAAATACCTTTGTTATTGTGAAACTGATGCATAGTCACTCTGCATATCTTCACATGAAAGAAATTATTGCATACATAAACTAAAGAGGAAACACACAAGTAATGCAAGGGGGGACTGCAAAGTTATGTTCACAAAGAGAAATCTGGTTCAGCTTCTGCTTTTCTCTCTCTTTTTTTTTTTTCCTTCCCTATACTGCCTTGCTGTCTCTGCCTTTTCCTATCCTTAAATTAGGGTGTAGCTATTTTACACTGTATCCTAGCAAGGGCTGTTATTTGTTTCCACCCTAAATAAGCAGGATTCAATGATACTGTACAGTTCCTATAAGAGATAGGGCACCCCCTTTGCTTCATGACTGGTTTCAGTAGAGGGAGACTTACATAAATATCCGCACTTACATAAATGTTTTTCATGATTTAATATCTTAAAACTGTATCTTGGTCCTGCAGCAGACAATATGTTTCTGGGCCCTGGCTGACTTCTGCAGGTAAAAATACAGTCTGCTTACAGCATCTAGTTGCAGAAGAAGAGCTTGCTGTGTTAGAGAAGAATATTCTACAGAGGATAGAAATTTGTCACACCTTTCATAACCAAAGTTTCATTTTCCCACTTTACTGAACTGTATTATTTACAACCTTTTGGTTAACCACTGCATCTTTTAAAAAACTATTTTTTACTTCTACTTGGTTCATCCTTGCAGCATCAATGCATTAATTGACAGTGTTTTGTTCATAAAATCATTTACAATAACATGTTCCCACTGTGTGAAGGTTCTCTTTTAAAACTAAGACTATAAAAGAGACGTTTGAAGATGGGAACCATTCCTCCTTGAAAAAAAACAAGGATCATATAGTACCACTACTCTGTTTCCTAAGAGAGGTAGAAAAATTTTAAAGCTTCTCTCAACATCTTCATGATCAATGAGTCATCAAACTACTGGAAAGCCAGCATTACTGATTTCAAGTCATTGTCTCCAGCCCTCAGCTGTAGAAAACTGGTGATACCACCACAAGGAGGTGGTGTCATACCCCCATTAATTCTAAAAGGAGGTAGGGGTATTAGTTTCAGCAGCTGAATTGTTATTTAGTTGAGGAAAGTAACCTGGTGACCAGCAGCTCCAGGGAACAAACAAGAAATGCTGAAGACAATTTTCATCTGTCACCTGTCCTTTCATCAATTTTTTCAACTTTGTACCTGATGAACCTACTGCCAGGATGCCACTACATTGTGTAGCTACTTATCTGCAGGGCCCACAAGCCTAAAGCAGACACCTGGGCTTTCTGATCTGTTGTATGCCAATACGTATCCCTCATCACTGAGAGTAGCTTGTCTGAAAATCAGCCCTTTTTCAATCAGTACTTTTGTGCCTTACAAGAAAGTACATATCTTCTTCCACTGAAGAGTCTTAGCTTGAAATATGTACCTCAAAGTAGATTTATAAACCCTTACTTTAAAAGAATAAGTGTAGGAGGTGAAAGGAAATCAATCCGGACAATCAAAGCACACCCATTTGAAGAAATGTCAGTGATGGAATCTCTCTTCCACCTTTGATAGACTTTGTTGTCTATCAAACAGTACTTTGATAGTGTGTTCAGTCATCTGGGGCAGACTATTGTTTTCAGTGTCCGAATACTTCAACAGATGCCCTGTGTCTCAAACTGTATATTCCTCTGAAAGGAGTTGGGAACTTCAGTCCAGATTAATCTTTTCCACTTTTCGTGCAATAGTTGTCACCCTGAGACTGAATGTCATTCCTCAGCCTTGTGATTACAACATTTACCTGGTAGTGGGTATATTGGAATTTGGGTTTTTTGCTAATTAGTTTGACTGCTTTCCTCAGTGGAAGCTTCCAACCTGTGAGTTAGTCTTGTTTGCTTCCACATTGTCTCCCTCTGGCCTAATGAATAGTGCTTACCAACTGCAACTCACCACACTAGAAAAGGTACTGAGAATCGTCTTCTTCAACTGCCTGAGTGGCGTATGCCACAGGGGATCAGGGTGGCTACGATCAGGTCAGATGCAAAACTGCCGAGTGCTATTGCACTGTTATATAGCAATGCCCCGCATCTGGTGTAGTGGTCAGTTGTAGTGAGAAGTCTTAACAGGGACTATTGTGTGTTAAGTCTAAGAAGACTTAACAGGGACATTGGTTCAATATAAAGCAACCAGTCTCCAACTCAAAAATTACCTAAAAATACTTAACAATTTTTGCACCAGTGATCAGAAATTCCTGTCAAAAAAATTGATTGAAATGCATCATATATTGGACTAATTTTTAATTCATTTTTTTTCAAAGGTGTGTTCATCTTTATGTATGTGCTTGAAAGCTCTATTTGACACAGCATAGCAGGATTAAAAACACAGTGCTGCCAGTCCATTTCTACTATCAAGAACTAATCAATTATTGCTATACTATTGCAATAAAGCTTTAAAATAAAGACAGTGAATTTGCTTCATGAATTTCAGAATACAAGAGAAATGTATATGTATTTGTTTTGTCATTATTTATGAAATCTGACCCGGAATGAAATGCTGCCTTTTGTTAGTTTTCACCGACGAATGGATTTTATACTACTTACACAGGTAAAATTGCCTATAATTTCATTGCAGAATTAACCCTGAACCAATAACAGAAAGTTTAAATAAGAGATTTGCCTTGAGCTGGATTATAGAAAAAATATCCTGCATCAACCCCTGCTGCATTCATTCATGCATATACGCTTCTATTTAAAATAATGGTGCTATACTTGAATGAACAGGACTTGCCCCTGCCAGAGGATCTGATTATTAAAAACGAGCTCAAAGGAACAAGAGCTGTAACATTAGAAGTACACCAGAAGTAACAGAAATCAGAAAGACTAACAGCATAAACAAGAGCTTGCAAAATCAGGTGCTTCATTTTTGAGAAAAAGAAGAGAAATAGAAAAAAAAGAAGTAAAAAACCGGAATATTTACTTCTCCTTTAGTGAGGATAAATATATTTTGGCAAGGAAGCAGTTTCCCTTTATCTGATTTATCTCTCATGGCAGAAGGATTTACAAAACAAAAGACAAAACTATTTTATAAAATTAGATGCAACGTGTGTTTACAAAGTGGACATTTCCTCTTGTCCCAGTGAATCACATGAGGATCTTGTATGCTGTTTTAGTTCACAACACCTGTGATAAATTATTCGTAAATGCAATGAATAACATTACTAGGAACATGTCAAATTATATGTTGATAATGAATTTTTGGATGCATCTGCTATGTAATTGTTCCCAGCGGATATGTATTCATCTTCACCTGGCATTATTTTCCTGATTTTGGGGTTTGTTTTTTATTATGCATTTTCATTTCTATCATAATTGTTACAGTGATCCCTGTTCCTTTGTTCTAATCAGGTCCCTTTAATGGTGTTGCACATTCTGAACAAAAGAGGAGGGGAAAACACACCAGGCTATTGGCAAAACAAAACACTGGTCTTTATTTGTGACTTTCTAAGTGCCTGCTTGGCCTGAGAAGGTTGGGTGGTGTTGACAGCGAGCAGTTGTTTCCCTGAATGTGTCTGCCAGCTGCTCGGGGCATGTGTTCTGCAGAATGGGAGGTGAATAAATGCTAAAGGCTGCTCTGCTGACAGACAGGTACATGCTGCTTTTACTAAGTGCATCTGAGATTTTTTTTTAAAAGGTAAATAAAGGAAATTAGTAGCATTAGTATATTTTTTTCACAACACTCTGATATACAGAAATGCTTGCAATGAAAATATCTGTCATCAGCTTATGGTTTCAGTAAGCAATCCTACATTAATTGTGCTTACACAAACTTTCGGTATAAGGTACTGTTTATCATCCAGAGGTCATTTTTACTTTACAGTGTATACTTATCTCTCAATGTGAGTAATTTCAAAAAGCTGCCAAAGTCAACTGATCAAATACTGGATCTGTGTGTGCAGATCTTGGGCTTTTATTAAAATTTTACTTTTTTTTTCCTACTTCAGTAAATCATTTATAGCATCTGCCTAAAACTGTTTTCCACTCTGAAATATTTGCTGTACACATTACACTCCTCTGACTTCTGTATTTGTACATGCAGCAGTGGACATTTCTCTGTCTCATGGGGTAGTGGACTGAACTACATGAACAGTTTTAGCCACAGTCAAAAGAACAGTCTGATTCTGGTCCTTTCCAGAGGTTCAGGATTTCTATTCCAGGGCTATTTTTGAGAGAAAGGAAGTCACTGAACTTTATATCTAGATTTGATTTTTTTATTTCCTGAATTCAGAGGTATGGGTTTGACCCACTCTGTGGAAAATGTCTGTGGACCTTTTTTAACAAACCTTAATAAAAAAAACCCCAACAAAACAAAACAAAGCCTGAAACAGCTCTTCCTTTCCTTTCCTTTCCTTTCCTTTCCTTTCCTTTCCTTTCCTTTCCTTTCCTTTCCTTTCCTTTCCTTTCC
>JANIJG010008593.1:40854-126523 GCA_024611175.1 Megaceryle torquata
TTTCCTTTCCTTTCCTTTCCTTTCCTTTCCTTTCCCTTTCCCTTTCCCTTTCCCTTTCCCTTTCCCTTTCCCTTTCCTCTTTCCTTTTTCTTTCCTCCCTCATGGTAATAACTAAATGTTTTATGGCAGTTATTTACCAAAATACTCCATTCTCTTTTATGGAAGACTGTATCAGAAGGTACTCTCAACTAGCTGCCTAATTTTGAAACAATTTTTGGCATGCAAGACTTTTTATGTTTCTTTTAAGCATTTGTAGATTGCTATATTCAGCTTGACAGTTCCATAAGATCTCATTATAATAATTTATAAGATGCTGTTCTTATTAAAATAAAATACAATAATAATTTATAAATATTTGGCTTTCTGAAAGGGGACATAATATGAATGAAAATAAAATTGATCTCTATTTAATCAATTGGGAAATGTTTGTATTCCAAATAATTAAAAACTATTTTTCCCTTAGTGTTTTAACGTGGGTCTTCCTGCATGAAGCATGGCATGCAGCTACACAGTACGCACCTAGATTTTTCTTTAATTGTGAGTGTGAAAAATAAAGTTAGTGGTACATATCAAACATCAGTTTGCAGTATTTTTTACAGGCATACAGAACATTCCTTTCAAAAGAGCACTGAATGAATGCAGATTATATTGCATTTATTCACATTGAATAATTAGAAAGTGAGCATTAAATTGACAGTAATGTAGACAGATGTTTATTTGTAAGGCTTAATAGCTACAGTACCATACCAATACTTTGTACATGGACAGCACCTCTTAATAAGGAGTGTTTTCAAAAACATTAGTGAGTTAAATGTTAGGGACACAGAAAACTGTTTTTTTCTCTTTATTATCCTGGTCTGAGTAAAGGAAATAGATGTATGTGGCTTCATAGCTTCTTCAGAAAAATTTGGAGCAGAATCCAGTGAAACATGAGCTGTTTAGTATCAATGCTTTGTAGATATACTACAATACTATGTAGAATTTGGTCTGTACTTACAGAATTTGTTTACATTTCACATGCAGATATAGTTGTTTTTCTCTTCACTATCACTTTGTGTCAGTATATCTAACATAATTCACAACACAAATATCTATTCACAGTGATTTAATAATTTAAACTCTTTTTTCCTCTTGAAATCTGGACTTTGAACTTCTTAAAAAACCATATACAGCTACTGTATATGCATATTTGGGAGTTAGCCCAAATTGCAGCAATAGTCATGCATAGGAAAGTATTTAATTTAATCATTCATTAGTTTAATATATCTTTTCCTCCTCTGATCCTGCATATTTCTAGTGAGGCAATTGAACATCCTCAATTTTTGTTCTTCTGGGCGTTTTTCATCTGTCAAGAGAATTTTTCCCAACTATTTCCAAAATATGATGAAAAGGAACATCAAGGGGCTCAGTTTACAAAAATGATAATAAAATAAATGCCACATTCTTCATTATGCTAAACCAATTAAAACTAATTTCTCTTCTGTTTCCATACATAAGCAACAGCTGTACATGCCATCCACGGGTAATTAATGTCTTCAAACTGCCTGCCAATGAAAGTACTATTTCTTTAAATTAGTGACACAGCACAACACAGGCCCCTAAGCACATCAGAGAACATCAGGTCATGCAACATGTATGACATACTACAAGGCATATATTTTTGCACGTACGGGTCAAGAGCGGCACAGGCTCCTGCAGTCTGTGTTCTAGAGCCAGCATATCTGCTGGAAAATGACCAGTGACACCACGGGGGCTCAGCCCACAGACTGCCTGCAGGGAACCCACAGAGATGGAGAGCACATCACAGTTTGCACCACCAAGCTGAACAGGTAAGATGTACAGTGCCCAACCATGCTGCCCTCACTGCCCCCATTGCTGCCAAACACAGCTGCCTTCAATGTGCAGAGAGTCATTCCTTCAGAAAAGTGACTTGCCATTGGAGAAAGATCAATACAGGTTTTACCAACTTTTAGCAGCAGATGAAGTTTCACTAAACAATGGTATGAGTTGTGAAATGGAGGCTGGAGTTTACATCCCAAATGTGCTTTATCAACCCCTTGCCCCTCAATGGATAAGGTAAATGATTTTCTTTCCGAAGAGGATGTACAGCCTGAAAGACTACTGCTATAACTGGATTGTGTCTGGTCTGGGTTGTTACAAAAATGAGTTTACGTGATCCAGAGACAGCAAGGTAGCCATGTGGCTGATAGTTAATAATAAATGACATTTTAATCCTGTTGGTTTTTTTTTTCTGTTTGAAAAATTCATTATAAAGATTTCGTATGAGAGATTTTTTCCAGATCCATTAGGGAAAAAATGAAAGATGTTTGAGTGGGGGGGGAGGTGGGTGGCACATGGAAATAGCTTTTATTGTTTACTCTTGAAGTTCAAAAGAAGTAGTGTGTGTGCCAAGCCTTTGTAAAAGCAAAGAATAAACAAACATTTTTCCGTGAAAAATGAAAGAGATTGCAAGGCTTTTTAACAGTACATTGTTTTTTTCAGGCTTAAGTCATCAAGTTAAAGCTTTTAGTCTTTTTTTTATGATATGTTTTTCTTTATTTGGATTTTCAGGTGTTGTCTCCTGTATGTATGGATATGAGTACAACTTTCAAGACAGTATGAATATGAAAGAGAGGAGAGGAGACCTGACCCCCCTTTTACGTAGACTGATAATGAAGAAGGAGAGAAAACATCAAATTCTTTGCAAAGTCTACGCAAATGTAAAACTCAAGTAAACGAGAGGCAAATTAGACATGTGGAATAAAATTAAGAAATGTTAATGTTAGAAGAGCCCTACTGATTCAGAGCCATGGTGAAAGGAGCCCAGTATTCTGTCTCTGACAGAAGTTCAGGAGACTGTATTTGGGACAACACACAAGGCCACAACTTTCTACAGTTATCCTCATACTCCCCTCAGTGTTCAGAACTGTGGCATTAGGGATATCAGAAGGTTCTGCCTAGTCTTTGTAAGAGCCATTCACGGACCTGTTGCTTTTCTAATTCCCTTCTGAACCTCATCATAGACTGTTTGTCCTCCACAGCCTTCTGTGGAAGCAAGTTTCTAAAGTTATCTACTCTTTCTACAAATAAGTACTTTCTTTATTTTGTTTTATTTAGATGACTCCTCAAAGGTTTTAGTGAGTGGTACTTGCTCTCATTTTGTATGGACGTTGTTGAACTGTTCCACAACCAGATTAGCCACTTGATAATAAACCTTGACTGCAAGTCTCCTCAGCCATCTCTCCAATACCAGACTTCTTAGCATCCTCATATGCTGTTGATCCACCTTCTTGATGCTTTTAACTGCCTTCTCTGCTCCTCCTCCAACTTCATAGCATCTCTGCTGACACATGAAGACCAGAACTGCACACAGGACTTAAAAAAGTGGGCACACACATGTTTTTACACAGGAACAAAAAATTATGTCTTCTATCTTGATCTAAAAAGCTTTTCTGATTTCTGTCTTGCATTTTGTTGATTTTGATTGCTACTACACACTGAGATCATGAACACAGAGGCTTGCCAAGGATGACTCCAAGATGGCTTTCCTGAACACTGAATGGTCATTCTGAGTTCAGCATCATGGGGCATTGCTCAGGTTACTCTTCCCAAATGTATTGTCTTAGATTTATCTACTCTAGAACTTATTTTCCACCTTCCTTCTCTTCTCAGTTTTGACATATTTCTTATCAGCTCTGAAGTTCCTTCACCCAGTAGGCAATGACATTTGATGACACAGAATGGCTTGATATCATCCTCAAGCTTGGAGATTTCACTGCACACTCTCTTCTTTAGGACACTGATGAAAAAAATTAATAAAACCAGTATCAGTGTGTATCCCTTGGGGACCTTTCTGCTGAAAATGGACTATCCATACTGTAAAACAAGTAAAAAGACCTACTCTTTGCTTTCTACTCTTTAACCATTTTTCAGTCCACAAAAGACATTTTCTCAACACCTGTGGTAACTGAGTTTTTTTACTAACCCTGTCAAGGCTTTTTGAAAATCCAGATATATTACATCCTCTGTATCCTCTTAATCCATGTGCTTACTGAAACCTTCACAGAACTTCAGCAGGTTAGAGAGGCAGAATTTCCTGTTGTAGAAGTCATGCTGATTCTAGACATTTTCTATCTGTGTGTTCAGTGATCTTGCTCTTTATTACAGAGTCTACCCTCTTAACAGGAATAGAAGGATATGAGAACAACTTGTGATTCCTGAAAGGCTTAATGAAAGATCTGTACAATTTTTTTGTAAATCATGTCATGCACATGCTCTTTGTAAAATGTCTGTGGAATACAGCTTTTTAATATCATAAGCATTATTTATTATTACAAATTCATTAAGAATGTAAGTTTTTACTTGCCAGTTTTCATACTCTGCTGCAGAATTATCAATTATTCAATAAACTGTGAAGGAAGGAGTAGGAATAAAAAGGTATGGACATGGAAGGAATATAGTTGTGCATTATGCTTCTGCTGTGCATTACAGGTCTTCTCCAGAACCCAATCCTGCATTCTGTCCAGCAATGGGAAATTTGCCCTGTATGAGGAGACCAGACTCTGGCATTCCTTATTTGTTTCACAGAAAGATAGAGTGGCATACTGACCTTAGCCAACAGCTTAAGTTATTTTAATCTGTGTTTCCTGTACTAAGAACCTGTCTAAAGAATTTCTATGAAAATTATACTTACAAATCAGTATTCCGGGTTACCTTCATATAGAGCCTACAGAATTTCTGCCTTGACACTTCAGACATCAATTTCAGTGTTTCTCCTTTAGTACAAGCAATAAAACAAATGCTTGACCTTCCCTACTCGAGGCTCTGAAGTACTGGTCTTCTCAAAACTTCATATAAACCAAAGAATGTGATCAATATTTTGGTATTTTGTATTCATCTATTATGAATATATTAAATACACTGCATATGAACAATAAAAATATACTCACTCCCTATAAATTTTAGTCTGTGTACACATACAAACCATTGAAATGTAGTTATTTACTGGGTACTACAAGAGCTATAAAATGCCACTTTCTAAGAATACAACTGAGGCTTAAGTCAGCATTTTTATGATATCATCTGTACAGGGAAAACATTAAAGGCTCAATATTTAATAAACATAATAAACATCCCCATGAAACAAATTGTTCATAAACTACCTGTTTAATTTTTCAGGGTTCCTGAACCACATATTTTCTTATTAGTTGTGAGCCTGCTGGGTTGCAGGATAGATAGGGCCTGTCAGGGATAGAATATAATGTAGCGGGTTTATGAATTATTTCTGTGAGGAAAAGCCTATTACAGCTGACAAGAGGATGATGATATTAGCCCATCATCATTCAGATGGCACCACCCTTCCCCCTTTCATCCATCAGACCTCTTCTATGGAGAGTCTTTGCATAGCCAACACAAAGACAAATACTGCTCTTTTTCTACGTCCATGAAACATTTAGTATTTCATTTTGAATCATGGCAGATGACAGTAACAAATGGCCTAATGAATCTCCCTTATTGTCCCTTGTGAATCTGACGATGAGCTAAAAGTAAAATCTCCGTTTCTTTTTTTGGACATGCTCGTTTGGGATTGAAAGGTTTTTGTTGTATTCTAATAGCATTCCCCTGTTACTGGAAATCTGATCAATAAACAAACAAGCAACTTGCAAACCGCACAGCTATACCAACATAGGCCATTCTTCACCCTGTACCTGACAAACAATATTTTGGGGAAAGTGCTTCAATCAACTTCAGCACAATTATTTAAAGCAACATACTTATATAAAAAAATAAATATGTAAAACCAACTAGAAAGCAACATAATGATAATGAAGGTCTGTATTAGAGAACTATACACTGGTGGGCATTGTGAATTATAGACCCCTTTTTACCACCTTTTTGTTTTATTTAAAAGAAAACACACTAATGATGTCCACACCTTACTGCAAGAATATGGCATTGCCTGTTTTAGTTTGTAAGATCTGATCATCTAAACATTTCTTTAAAGAGGATTATCAATAAAATACCATTACAGATGATCATTCTTCTCTTACTGCCACTCCATCCCAACCTACAAACTGAACATCATTACACAGCCACCTTGCCATCATTTGCCCATATGCAGAAAATTTTCCAGGCAGAAATTAATAACGTGCCTAGAAATAGTTTAGACCACTATGTGATAAAATGCTCCCACCACAAGACCTTGCTCTTCTCGATCCAGCTGTTACACAAGCTTTTCTTTCAGTTGTACAAGTGATTGCTGTACTTGCACCTCCCTCACAGCTGTAACCTCCTTAGGTGCAAGCTGAGCATCAGCTTGGGTCACACTGGGCTGCATGGTGCTCCCCCCACCACATGCTCTTGGCATTCACTCCAGCACAACTGCAGTCCAAACCTCACATCGGCTGCATCTGCCCTGCTGGGCAGGTATGCTTGGAGTGGGCCATGTGGCCTTAGTTCCCTGTCTGCGTTCAGACTCCAGCTCAGAAATAGAAATGTGACTGCAATTCCTTGGTGTTCTTCGGTCTCCTTTCAGTGGACACCTAGAAAGACAATGCTCTGAAGTCAGGTCCACCAATCTAGATCACGAGGAAGCTAAGACTATGGACTGCATCTATCCTACAGCACAGACAGGAATCCTTATTCTCATTGGCCCTGTTTATACTTCAATGTGTCTCCAAGATGTTCTGATGTTCTGTACATGCATATATAACATGACTAAAGTTGTTGGGGTGTAACCTGTTTGCTCATTCTCACCAAATAGCTATCACATCCCTTTCATGGAGGTATGTAACAATAGCAAGCTCACGTTTGATCCCTTTTACTTGAACAAGTCTTCCCTTCTATTTATTTCACTTCCCCCCTCCCTTTAAACTGGTTTCATCTATTGCCAAAACATTGAGATTTACTGAACTTTTCAGTAGTGTCTTCCCCGATTCTCTCTCACGCAACACAAAAGCTTTCCTTTAGCAAAGCACAATCCCGAGGAATGCCAGGAACAAGTTTTAATTTATTAAGGAAACTTGTAAAAGTACTTCACCAGCAAATGCTTGTTTTGTTTTGTCAGGGAGGCTAACAAAAATGGCCTGCTTTATGTATGAAACTTTTTGCACAGCTCTGTTTGTATCTACTGTAGGCACATGTGCATTTTTGACATGACAGATCATAATGGCTCTTTCAGAGCCATTACAGTTACCAAGTAAATCCTTCTTAGTTCAAGTACATATAATTGATTCCCATAGACTGTAATAGCTCCAAAACCAAGGCAATACCCTTGCCAAACATAAAAGCAGTGGCAGGACTAATACATAATAACAGTCAGTTTTTACCACCATGGTACTAGAAAATGATGCATTGCTAACAACATGGCGGTTTTATTTGTTGATTTTTTGGCACAATAGAAGGGCAATAATTCCATGGTATTATAGTGGTATCACTCCTGTATAGTCCTGGTAAAGCTATAAATCCTCAAGTATCACAGTAGTCATCTCATTCTCCATATGGAACGTAAATTAAGGGCTTGTTCATTCAACTTCTATGCATAAAAAGATTCTGGTACAGTTTACTGTAGCAAGTGCATGAATAAGATTTTTTTTTTTCTTGTAAATTAGGGGTGCAGAATAAAAGCCAAAAAACTAGTTAACTTTAAAAATGGTATCACAAATAATAATGCAACAGTAATTTAAGCAGCATTCATTATGCTTTAAACTATGGGAAAAAGGAGAAGGACCTCAGTTATGCTCTACAGCCCTCTCCTGCATTCTGAAAGCTGTAAATTTGTATTGCATGCAGAAGAATTGTGCAAAACCCTTTCCCAAGCAGCTTAGTAGTAAGCAGTGGTAGTACAGAGCAGGCATTACATTTTTAAATGCCATAGTCTGCTCCTCCTCAGCATGTCTGATAGAGTCGATAAACAGCTTGGCAACATACATCCCTGACTTCCTACTGCATAAGGGAATGCAAAAGGGATAATCTCTGTGCTCATGAGCATAGATGACCAATGACCCTAAAAGGAAGTAGGGCACCAAATCATGTATTGACAAGAATGCTCATTTTCTTTCACAGGAAGAATATAGGTAGAGTGCAGTAAGAACCTCCTCCCCCATTCTCTCTCTTTTTTTTTTTTTTTTTTTTTTTAATGACTTTTGAAGAAGAGACAAGTTTTTACCTTTTTTTGTTCTGAAAGAGTTTATATTACAATAGAAAAAGGTGCTGTAAACTTCAAGGAGCTAATGTACCTTCTGTAAAGAAGTCTCAGTGGAGATCATAGAAATTTCACATGACTCCCATATGTTAATAATGTCTTTGAATATAAAATCCAAATTAAAAACTGGAGCTGAATAAAATACTTTTGTTAAAAGTAACATTTTGAAATGCTGTCAGTAACTATCATAAATATTTGAGAAGTTAATATTTTAATCTTCAACTATAGCTCTGAAAACATTTTTAGTGACAGACAGTGCTTCATTAATAGAGTTCTGTATGTCTAATTGCTTTAGGCAAAGTGGGTTGCATTATTTTGACACATGACATGCAATTAATACATGGTCACACGGCTAAAGGAAGATTTTACACCTTTTTTCCTTCTACATTCAGAGTGAATAATTAGCATATTTTTTCTGCTTAGAATAATCATCAGAGCCTTAGATCAGAAATTTCCTAATGAGGTAAAATTCCAGTTGTTGACTTTAATACATGTGACATTTTTTTCAGTTGTAAAAGTAAACCTACTGCTACTGCTGCCATTTCATTTACTTTTTCCAGTGTTTTTTGAAGATTCAGCTGTGCATTTTCAATCACCAAGCCACTGAATAATCGTATCTTTTCAAGAGAGAGAGATATGAATGATTTTTTTTTATTTTAGCATATTTGCTTGATAGTGGTATTTTAAGAAGACTAAATTTGTCTATAAACTGCAGCCGTCCTAGCTAGATTGCAGTTCTCTTAACACAAAAGGTAAACCATGATCACAATATACATACTCCGTGCTTATGAACTCTTTTGATATAGTATACAAAAACTCATTTTGCTCAGTTATAAGACACACTCTATAGGTTGCTCATAACACTGCTATAATGAAAGTCGTTCTTTTTGCATAAAAACATATTTTGATTACCTTGTGTTTAAGAAATAATGAAGATTTATTACAGATAAGCTGATGCAACATGATACACTCTAGCTATAGAAATAAGTGTTTTCTTAGAGCACAGATTTTGAAAATTTTAAAAAGGATTATATTAGGTCTTTTTACGTAGTTTTTTCTTCTCCGCATTTAGCACAATTGCATATAATCACCTTTTATGTTCAATTTCTAAAGAGCATATTCATTTTGGGCAAAGGAAGTGGGTTTGATTCTCATTTCTCCACTTCTTATTCAGGCAAATGCTCCACTGAAAAAACTGCATGAGGTGTGGGATCTGCAATTGGGCCAGGCTTTCTGGATATGAGTTCTGCTAATAGTTCCGAGTGTAGAACACGCAGAGAGATTCTTCAGAACTACATCAGCCACTTAGTGCTACCTACAATAAATGGCTGACTTAAGCTTGCAGACCTTTTTTTTTTTTTTTTTTAATATCCTGCTATTTATTTAAATACATAGGTGCAAAGAATCATAGATTACACTCCTACTATGTTTCATATATTTGATATTTACCAGGATTGAAACAGCAGTTGGGTTAGCATTTAACATTTACATAGAACAAAAAAAGGCACAGACATTTCTCCCTTTTTTTTTTTTTTTTTAATAAATTGGGAAGCAAATATTTAATAATTTGGGAGGTAAATGTACCAAAAAGAAGCTTGCTAATTACACAAGAAGGATCAGTTTATAGAGTGCGCTGATTACTTCACAGCACAGGAGACCGGGATGCCCATCCCATTTCAAGTATGATCAAAATTCATTGTTTCCTTTTGGGTTTTTTTATTAAGTTACTTTCAAATGAGCAGTACTAAGGTAATTATAATGCTTTTCTTTGGCATAGGTGTCCCTGGCATTCTTTTCCTATTACTATTAACTTTGTGAGCAATGATTTCTTTAACATTGCTTCATTACAATTTTCAACTGCTCTCTACATGTGTAGCAGTCAGATTGATTTTACATCTTCTTATATGATGAACAGCTGCTGTTTTTTAAAGATGCCTGACTATACTACTCCATCTTGTAAGACCTCTGTGAAAAAAAGAAACAAAACCCAAAAAAACACAACAAAACAAACCAAAAAGTGAAAAGTAAAATAAAGAAAAAGAATGCAGAAGCCTGCACTTCAGATCATTGTGTGCATGATGAGGACCAATGAAGAATGATACAAGTGTATGCTTTTAAAGAACCAAGAGATGGAATATAAGAAGCCAAAACCAGCAAGGCAATAGTACATGCTAGCAACTGACAGGGAAAGTCTTTTGTCACCAGTTTCATCTCCTCTTCTTAACTCATTTCTAGCAAATAATTTGCAGGTCAAAGAAGAATAGGACAGATGAAGAAAAGATTATGCTGGTCCAGAGTCTATTGGTGTCTACTACAAACAATGGTAAAGGTGAAATGTCCACCTTTGACTTGGAAATCCCCAGCTCCAGTAAGAGCCAGATGCTTGAAAGATAGGTTCTCAGAGATAAGCTTCAAACATACAATTATTTTTATTCTTCCCTCATCTTCTTCTAGTCATTTGTCAGGTTAGATATTCCAATCCAGTCTGAATGCTCTTCCATAGCATCCATAAAACAGTACATTGAAATTGCTTAGAGATTAATTTTGATGAGTCTTAATCAGAGCTGATAAACTATTACATAAGGCCATTTTTAATGCAAACATGTGGCATGTAGGATTATTTAATTAATATATTTTCTGCTGTACCGTAAGGTAGTCATGCAACCCTGGTGCTACAGGTACAATAGTATGGAGCTCAGAGAGCACACGTTACTGGTGGGTATATGTAGTACTAGTTACTCCATGCATCTCCCGCTGCATTTTGGAATTACTTTGGGTTGCTAAAACCATGCATATTATGATAAGAAAATTTTTTTTCTCAGCTGCATTTACAGTTACAATGAGACTGTGATAGCAAAGTTTAGTGGCAAGATGCAGTCATTCAGCATTAATTCAATGAGAAACCAAATGTCCCTAGATTATATTACATTGCCATAATCAACCACATCACGGTAAATGAATGAAGATCAAATTGGCAAACAGCAATGTGCAGGAAATCAGAAACACCAAAGAGGACATTTTTGTTTAAATGTATGTTCCCTGATCTTACTCACTTTCTAAAAGCTAGAGAGACTAAATAAAACAGATTAGAAATTCACAGACTAAACGCAGACGAAGAAACATCCTCACAGTTAAAGAAATATTGCTACACATTTTCAGAATTGCCTGAATCCAAACCAACCATGTACCAGCAGGATTTGATTTAACCAGGCCTATAGTTAAAACAACAAAGTAACCACTCAACATGTTTTAGATGGTATCCAGCTAGGACTATGATATAAATAGATAGGGTTTCTGTAGTGTAGATCCTGATCCATTATTTCTTCATTCTCCTGCTATTATCACTGGTACCAGCTGGTAGATATTTAAAATTAGAGCTGAACAAATAATTGGATGTTTTGGTTCATTGACATGACCGAAAAACTGGAAGTGGGGGGAGGGAATTATTATTTTAGACTAACTAGAAAGGCTCCTTTGTTTGGTTTTGGTTCTTCTTACCCATAGAACAATTAGGAAAAAGCCCTGCTTCTGGTAACATAAAATGATTATTTAGTTTTCAGGTCGTGTGCTTTTTTTAAACTAATGAATATTAACTGAAATGAAAATATGAAATATTTCTTTAAAGAAGCTTTAAATGAAGAATATTTTTTTCCACTTTCTGGCTGGCTGAAGTTCTTTACCAAATTTGGCATAATTTTTACAAGTATTTTTATTGCCATAGATTTTTTTTAACATTTATTTATTGATTAAAATATATCATTATTAATGTTTTTCTAGCTCACTTGAAATATCATTGGATTGATGGTTTCCAGAAGATTAAGTTGGAATCATATAGGAATTATTTTGTGCCTGTCTTATTCTGAGTCTCCTTAGGAGAGTCAAGTCCCTGGGACACATCAGGGCAGCTCTGGGAGCTGCCATATTGACTTCCACAGCTCCAGAAGGCATGTAACAGCAAAGAATCCTTGAGACACATGGAAGGCATTATACCTACAATGTTACCCTTTTGGCTAGCTATATCTGTCACAAAGAGCAGTAGGGCAATGTTGAATCTTAGTTTTCTGTAATCACATATAAACACTTCTCAGAAATATGATCAGTTGCACTAGGCAATGTTTAACGTACTTGCATATTTTAGCCTTTTGAGTGGGAAATTAGGTGTGTGAGGAAATAGTGCAGATGCTTTTCTGATTTTCTAGCTTTGAGGAGTTTTTTTCTTTGACATCATCCATTTTAGGGTCACCACATGAATTCCTGTGCTCCCAGATTAATGCACAGGCGGTCACTCCATTACAGGCTTGACTAAACTTCTTTCAGTACCAGCTACAGAATTTAATTTCAGGATTTTTTTTCAGAGGCGTCTGAGATTAGAAGTTATCAAGATTGCCTTAACATATATTGCTTTCTATATATAGAGACTTAAAAAATATAATCGAAGGAGCACCTCCTTATAAGAGAAATACAAAAAAGACCCCCTTTCAGTGTTCGTATTGTTGCTCTGAAACTTTCTGTGTATGCTTGGTAGAGAGAAAATTAAACACCCATCTCACAGAATACACTGAATTATACTACTTGTTTTATTCTAAGTTGTCTTGCTGATTAACCTGTTCAGCAGAAAGATTCCTGTAATATCTAATGTAACATGAACATGTCACTTTATTGCTTTCAAGATAGCATAATAATTTCCCCTGGATTATGAACTTGATTCTCCTCCTCTACATCTGGAATTCTTTTTGAACATATCTTTCCCTTATCTTTCATTATGAGAATGCAGTTTCTTCCACAGTCCCTTCTATGTAACCTGGGTAACCCTATTTTACCATGACAGATTGTAAATTTTAACTGAAAACAATTCTTATGAAACAGGGTCATCTTCTGTGTATTCAGGCACTAGGCATTATGTGCCTCAGAATACCTTTCGATGCCTACATCCTGTTAAATAGCCACACAACAGAAAAGGATGCAAGGGTATTAACTGGGCAAGGGCTCAGAAAACCAGAATGTTAAAACAATAATCAAGAACATGCTTAGAATTTCAATGTTTCTCATTCCATGTTTTGATTCTGATCTGCCACAATTGTTAAATGAAATCACTGCAGTTACTTCAACCAGAAACACAAAAAGGTTATGACTTTTTTGTTTCAAAAGTCAGAACTTATAGCTGAAGGGTTTATTCTTCTCTCAAAGAGCACATATAATACTAATTAAGGGCAATGGGAATGACATGTCTCTACAAAGAGTAAAATGTAAAATTTAATTAAAATATTTGTTAGTAATAATGCCAATTATTAAGGATTGCAAGATCAATTTAAAAGAACTAGGTCATTTTGAGAACTTGCAATACTACTTTTTAATGTAAATTTAAAAACCCAAAATATCTAAAGACAATTTCAATAGTAGAGAAGGTAGGATAGGAAAAGGTACACTTAGTCTACTAATAAATGCTAGAAAAGATCTTTAGAGCTATTTCTCCTTTGAAAAAATATATTTATAAAGTAAGAATGCTGCTCATTCATACAAATGTATTGTTATAGCATGTTCAGTCCCAGTATCTTGATTTTCACAATTTATTATTTTTCATCTTTATATGATCTGGTGTTCATTAATATAATTAATTAGTAAAATTAAATCATAAAAATACTTTAAATAATTCAGTTTTGATTAAATGCTTAATTACTTGCTCAATGGCTCAGTTACAAAATTTTCTGCATTCAGTTTTTAATTTTAGTTACTTGGAGAAATACAAACGCTCGAAGCAACAAAATTTCAGTTATTTCAGTTTTAGAGTTTATTTTGTAATGTATAACTTGTTTAAAAGGATGGATTTTAAATATTTTGTAATTAGGCACTTCGCAAGTTTTTGAAATGCAGTATTTTGGTAACTAAAAACTTTTCTTATAACCCATATATAAATTATTTACTTCGATCATTTGGGAAACTAGCCATAATTATGATGACTATTTAATTAAGGCTTCTGCAGAACTTGACAACAATGCTAATAAAGCAATTGAGGAGATGCAAGGAGTTGATCTTAATTGGAAGAGATGACACTATTTACAAGAATAAATGACGGTAGCTAATCTCACATTCGTAATTATCAGTGATGTGCCTACTTCAAAAGATGTGTTTCTTGTCTGCTTTAGCTGAGTCCCCCAAATATATGTTTATTCAGAGTTTACATGTTTATCTGAACTGTAAATGTAGCAATTTTTCGTTGCCTCCTGGACCTGAACACTTCATTGATACAACAAAAAAACCCATCTTTTATATTTGCCACCCAATCTCTCTTCCCCTTTTCATCTTTCTGAGTTGTAAGTTCTAGCCTTGCAGTAAAGAATACATTTGATTATCTGTATCAAATGATTCCTGGCTGCTCTATAGGAATACATGAGAATCCATATTCTCTGACACCATATGTCTGCACCTTGCCAGGTGGAGCTCCATGTGTCCTCTGGAGTACTGATATCTCTCCCTTTCACAGACCTGGCTGACAAGCCTAGTACATCAAGAATAGTGCCTTATAGTTCCTGGCATCCAGTCATTCCTTTTATAGCTACTCCAAACCTGGACAGAGGTCCAGGAGATGATGCTATCATATCAGCATTTTCAAAATTATTTATACTATCAGTTTCAGGGGAAAATAATCTTTTGTGGCTAATTTTAATTCCCATGGGCACAAACTTTATACTGTGTGTTTAACGATGTCCTGAAAACATGCATAATAAAGCAAACTGTCCTCGTATCTAGGCCCTGAAACAATGATGCATGGTGAGCAGCATGTATCTTAGTATATATTATGTTTCTCTCCTTTTCCCAACAAAGAGTTTATGAGAACCTGCAGATGTTGACTGCTCGTTGCTAGGCATTTTGGGGTAATAAAGGTATTTGAATTGCCATCATTTCCTGTTCACACTCTGGCACAGAGAGGCAGACTTGTTTTGTGACAGGGTTTGTGGCAGCACAGGAAAAGGTACTCTAAAATCAGTAACTTCAACTATCATTGTTTGTGGGCCACCTCAGAGTATTACAGGAAAAGTGAATGAAGCAATCTGAATTTTCATATTTTGGAGAGGATACTATGCTCCCCACAATGCTTCTCTGAAAGCAGTATTTACACTGATCAGCAGATATTGTAAATGAAATCTGAAAAGACCAGAGGGAACATATTTTCTGTTTGGAAAGGGTATGGCGATTTCTTTGGATGACTGTATTCTTTACAATGAAACATGGCAACAGATCAAGAGCAAACAATTTTCTTCAGTCTCACTGATGACTTTGGTAATATTTAAGTTGTTTCTGGAAACCTGTGGTGATTTTCTCATTAAAATCTCTTGTATCAAGATAAACCAGTCACTTTGACTTTATTCAGTCCCAGTTGTTCACCTCTCGCTTGGTGGCATGCGAAAACCTGGAGGAGTAATGGTAGCAGTGATGGTGTTTGATAACTGGTGACACAGTAGCAGTGAACTGTGACAAGCCTATTACAAAGTAGGAAGTATCATTCCCCTCCCTGTACTAATTTTTCAGTTATCATTCACATTACATATTGCATATACAGAATTTTGGTTTGCGCTAAGGGTATCTCCTACATCTAACAAAAATAGACCATCTAGGATCATAACGTCTCTTCTAGCAGAAGACATTTCACCTGAAATTAAGGTGCAGTTACTATCTTTACTAAACGAAAATTGGTTTACAGACTCATTAAAAAAAAAAAAAAATAAAAAAAAATCTTGAGAATTCTTCATGCAAGGAAATATCAAAAGAAAACCAAAAAGGTCACACTGCAGTCTAAATCATCCTAAAAGCATTCCCTTAGACTTAGGTCCACATTAAATATAATTTAAAATGCTTTGTGAACAATGGTTAAGAAAATAAGTTTAAAGGCTTACAAATATGCTTATCAAGCAAGGTATTTTTTTAAAGAGTGATAGATCCATGGATATTGCTGTTCCCCTTCTTCCTTATTAGACCACCTCTTCTTTGGTTCTCAGGAGTCAATTGCTTTCCATCCAAGGAATCTGTATGCCTCCCTTCTGTACATTTTTCTGTGGCTTGCATTATTGTTCTCTAAACAGCTTATCATACGCTATTTATCATGGGAATGACTTTGATACCTTTGTGTGGGCTCCACAGACCCTCTCTTCTGATGATTAAATTATGGTGCCTATTCCATTACATCATATTCATAATGAATTACTTCATCCATCACTTATTGCAGACCTATTCACATATCGTGTGATAATGATATGGACTTTCCACACCATTCAAAACAGAGTGTATAGCAAAGAACCCCACCATCAACTAAATATGAAAATGAAATTGAAACAGCAGAGCAGTCAGCAGCTGTGACATCTGTGAATGCACTGCCAATAGTTACATCACTGTGAGAAATTACACACTTTCTTCCACCAACACAAATACTGTGTAGAATGTTATACAGGAACATGACAAATCAGAAAGCTACAGCATGCAATAGCACTAGTTTCTACAGGGTTTTTCAGAATCAAATCCTTCTAAATCTTGTATTCTATTAGTTATTTCATTGTTTTAGAATCAGTAAATATTTAATAGAAGATATAGTGGCAAAGTTTTACAGAGTTCTGATTCTTTTTGCCCTACAAGTGTTTTTATTTAACACTTATGAATTATAAGCAATTTAAGGATGTTTTCACAGAATGATAGAAATGCTGGGGTGACACATCTTTAGCAATATCTAAGCCTTTCCTCTAATGGGAGCAAGTATATGTATACAAATGTTTGTCTTCATTATTTTCCAAAGTCTCTAGTAGATCTATCCTAATTAAATTATCCTTTAAGCCAAAACTGTTTTCCTTACATATTTACCCTAAAACTCTGCATTGCAGATTAGCTCTTTTTTTCCATCGTGTAATCTGCCTTTGCAGGTTTTATATTCCTCAAAGTGTCCCTTGATTTTCTTGCTGTTTTCTAGAGCTTCTACCCCACTTTTAACTTTATTCCCTATCCTTAACCTCATGCTACTTGAAAATGGGCACAGCATTCCAGCTGCAAATTCTCTGCTGTTTAGCAGAGAGTAATAATTACTTCCAGTTTTACATGCAATAATCCTACTGGTATGTTACAGGATGGCATTTGTCTTCTTTTTTTTTTCAATAGCATTATTTGTGTTTTCGGCTTGGATTAATTTTTCATTACTGCTTTTAGTTTTCTCTCCATTTTTATTTGTGCAGCCAGGTGGGGTAGGAGAGGGAAGTTTTCCCCTTACTACCTTCCAGTTATTTGTGCTAAATTGCATCCTGTTGATTTCAGATCCTTCTTGCAATTTATTAAGATCTCTTTGAATTCTAACCATGTTCTCCAGGATACTCAACATTCTCCTTGGCTTGATGCCATTTTCAAATTTTACAAGTAAAGTTTCTTTTCAGTCACCCAAGTTGTTAAACAAAATACAAACACCCAGATAATGGAATGGATAGTCCCCTTTTTCTACAGATTAACCTTATTAAGTGGAATGCAATGGAGAACCACACCATGGTGTAGATTGGAATTCTATTTTGCTTTAACATCCTTTTAAAAGGGATTTAACACTGACATATTCTGTGGTCATTTATACTGTCTTGATTGTCGCAGCACCATACAATGAGTAGCCCTTGTCCAGGAGCCCTGTAAGTGAGCTTCATGCCTAAGGGATTAAGCTTAATAGCACAACAATGTTGAGTCTAGCCCCATTGCATCCATTAAAAATAGTATCTATATTTTAGTAGGTGATAGTAACAGACATAATACTTGTCATTGATTTTATTGGTTGAGTGGTATCATAATGTATTGACATTGTACTTGTAAGACTTGCTTCAGGGTGTAGCTGAATTCAGCACTGAATAACAGGCTAATAAAAACTGTAGCAGAAACAGCTTTACTACCTTCCATTGACTCGTGTTTTACATTGTATTATCTTATTGCAGACATCTGAATTAAAGGTTAACAAACACTATTTAATGGGTTGTCGGAATGAATGTACAGTACGTGAACACATGCCTAGCAATGTCTATCAGTTATGCTACTGTACATGCTTTGTGATTTGGGTGTAGACAAGACTGTAAATGGGTGATGGCTCCCGACTGACTCTTTTTAGTAGTATGAAATAGCACATTTTGTTATACTTCCTCCAATTAAGTGCATATCTACCATTAAAGCAATCTGTCATCATTTTAACAATGTCATTAACTTCTACAGTGTCTCACAGATGCTTTGTTCTTCCTTCAAAATTAGCAGCACATACATTTATATAGAAACTTCGAAATGCAAAATAGGGAAAACAAGTTTAAGAAGCCATCATCTGTAAATTATATAAATAATAAAAATGTGGTTACAGAGGAAATGTGACTGCTTTAAAAAGTACAAAGTACTTAATCTGCAGAAATTGTACAGTAATAAAAATGTACTAACCTATAAAAATATAAATTATTTTTGTCTCTCTGGTAATTATAAGGAAATATGGTTTACCATACTATAAAAATGTACTAACCCTATAAAAATATACTAAATTATTTGTCTATCTATAGTAATTATCAGGAAATATGGTTTACAATAGAACAAAATGTACTAAGCCTGTAAAAATACACTAAATTATGTTTCTATCTATAGTAATTATTAGGAAATATGGTTTACAACTCATAGAAGTAGCATTTTAAATATAATAAGGTTGGCTACAGAAATACAGAATCAAAATTAAACTGATTCTTTCCTATTTTATGCTCAGACAAGCTAAACTTACTTTAGATGTCTCCAGTAAACAGGGAGAGCTATTAAATGGCTTGCTCAGCAATGGGTGTTTAAAACAATTGATGGATAGAACATGAACACACATTAAAAAATATAAAATTAATGGGTTATTTATTTCCTGAAAGTTTCACATTCAGATTAATAGTGATATGTCAGGCTGATAAAGTATGAGCTCTAGAAGCTAGCTTTGTTAACACTGCACTATATTTTTCTGAATATAGTTAAGCTGTTATCCTTTTAAATTTGATTTCAAACAATATAAATCAAGCATCCTATTTACTTAAAAAGCAAGCCATAATAAATTCATTTGCATTACAATTTTTAATTCCTTTCAACTGAAATGGGGCAAAGATACCAAAGACTACTTAAAAATATATTGCACTTTGCCAATAATTTGTATAACCTATAGGGAATACCAAAGGAAACATTTCAGAAGTATCCAGATCACTTAGGAACCTAAATTCTACTTTGAGAAGTGACTTAGGACTGTAGCTTCAAAAGTATGAAGCCCATAAGTCCTTCATCATAGGTGCTTAAATGCTTTAAAAAACCCCTGTAATACAGATAAGTGCATAAATTTACTAGCTTTCACTGAGGCTTCTGTCACTCATTGTTGTCACCTCAGACAATGGCACATAAAGTCTCAGGTCACTTTTGGGAACTTCTGAAATATTAGCTCTAGTTTCAATAGTAGCCACTTTGTGTTGTTATCAGCTTCTTTAAGTACTCGTCAAAGGGACTTTCATTCCTCAATACAATTTAATCTTGGACTCATTGCTGTCAGGAAACTGACATTGTTGCATCACTTCAAATGATTTTTTAAAATATAGATATTTGTCATCTATATTCTGAGTCTTCTGTAGCCTAAAATAGTATTATTCTTGAATGCTCAGAAGAACTCAAAATATTCTTCTAGAATTCTGGGGATGTGAGGATCCTGATCACTCTCCTTCCATGCTAATAGAACTAACATATATAAGGAGAGTTATCCAGGTCAATACTGGAAATCTAGTGCCTGTTCCACTTCTGCCTTGCATAAGATCCTCTGGAGAGGAGAAAAAGAGTAAGGATCTTTTGGTTTTGGTGTTTCAATTTCTGCATAATAAAATGGATACTCTACTACATACTCTCCTCCACAGAAGCTAAGGGAAACAGAATGGCCTTGTCAGTATCTTGACATAAACCCAGAAAATTTGAGGGGACGTGCCAGTAATTCTACAAGAGCCTATTCCTTGGCTTTCATCCAGCTTGATCCTACAGAAGTTTTGACACCAGTCCAGCAAGACAGAAGGCCTGAGTCAGTTCTCCAGAGAGGCCTGTGCTTTGACATCACCACGCTGTTCAATACACTGATGAGCTGGTGACTTCAAGGACGCATGACAAAGTGTACCACTTTGAGAGGCACTAGGCTAGAGACCTTATGCTTTCAAATCAGCATGGCAAGCTAATGTTTCTGACCCAGTCACTTCATTGTTCCTCCCTGCTTGGCAGCAGACCAGAAAGTTACAGATAATATGCCAGAGACTTCATAGTGGTTTTTCCTCATTTCAGACTGTTCTTGATTCTTCTGCCTCAGTAATAGTTCAGTGAAGCTGCTGAAAGGGCTCTGCCTTGTCTAGCCTCCCAAGCTGTATATTCTAACACTGTGGCCTCTCAAATGCTCATTCTTTCCCATGTGGTCAGCAAACTAGGGCTGCCAAATGAGACAGTGCATGAGAATCTGTGCCTTCATATGAAGCTGGTAAAGTGGATCTGGAAACTGCAGTATCACTGAGAAAAGTAACTGTTTGACATAGAATTCAATATGTAGCAGCCCTGGGATATTATCCCAGGTACCCATATGTGCTAAGCTACCAACTCTATACTGAACAAGCCACAGATCCTCAGAATTTGGCCTTGGCAGGAGGGCAGGAACCTCATACGATCTGACGACTTGATATGAACATGGCAGAAAACTGCTCAACATTTCTATTTATATTCTTGCAAAAAACTGCACATCTTTGCTTCTGACTACTTTTTTCCCTCTTGATTTGCCACCTTTGAGACAAATTAGATTGGCAAAAATTGAGAGGGCGTGCCTTCCCTGATGATGAAGATTGTATCACGGGGAAAAGGAAATGGGGGAAGAAGGAATCAGCTATGTGAGGAATCTGCTGGGAACGATTCAAATGCATTTAGATAGTAAGAGGTGGCAAGGAGGATGGAGCAGCAATAAGGAGGTGTCAGGCAGTTGGGTAGACAGCAGGATTTCAGTGAGTCAGAAAATATCATAAAAAATCTTTCAGCATTGTGATTGTCTTTTATCCTGGTGCCTATCCAAGAGGAAGACAGTTAGCAAGGGCTCCCTCTTAACCTGTTTTCTAACAAGTTGAAGCATTCTGAGAGATGTTGTTTTCCTTAATTGCCTTTTTAATCCAGTTACCTCGTTCTGACTGTATGCATTACTTTCAGGTGCCCTTAGAGATACATTTCATTGCTGCTATGTTCCCAGCTTGACAACCTTTGAATTCATAGTTCTCATGTTATGGGAATTAGGTACAATGTGAACTCAAGCATGCTGAGGGAGTGGAGAACAACCTGCCCCTCTCCCGGTTTAGAATAATGCAGTATCCTGCTTGGTTCTTGAGCTAACAGTTTTCATCACTGAAAACAACAGGTCTCCTATAATGGTTATTAATTTAGGAAAGATCACACAACAGATGCAAGCATATTGTGTAACTTAGTTTCACTCTTAACTTCCAGACATTTCACTCTAACATAGCGTTTGTTACCCATTGAGATGTACTGGAAATTGAATTTAAAAGACTGGCAGATTCATATCCTGACTTGGCTACTGTTCCTCCTGTACTTGCCTGTAAAGGATCCATGGCATTGTCTCAGTAGCATTACGGTGGTAGCTTTTGAAAAGTTAGATGAGTGGAAAAAAGATGTATCTCTTAACTCTAGAAAGAGTCACATTTTATCTTTGTTTATTGGCAGTAACTTCCTTGAGACAACTGAAAAAAAATGAGTTGTTTTCTAAACGAGTGAAGAAACTGACATAATTACAGGAAAATGTATGGGGTGCAGTATATTTTTATTCTAATTATTTATTATGCTATTAATTATATGCATATTTCATTATGAAGAAATAGGTTTTCCTAGCCATACGACTGAATTCACCTATAATACATTGCCCTGTTGAGGACATGGTGTGACAGTCAGTACTAAATGATATATGCAGAACTTCAAAGAACCAGACATCACATCCTATTGATTGACATGCCAAGATCACGGCAGCTTAAGAAATTACAGACAATGCAAATTGCTGTCTTTCTGCAACTTCACTTAAGTATCTTTCTGTTGATGTAATTAAACTGAAGTAGCATCTGAAATTTATCAAATCACGGACTTAAAAGAAATGTTCTATAAAGATTGCAAAAGATTTTTGAAGATACATTTTGTAAATTTTTTCTCTCCAAATGTTAGTGAGTTCAGTGAATTGGATGCATTTTTTATTGTATGATTTTTATTGTCCTCTGCTGCTAACTATTTTTAATATTGGTTAGATTTCAAGTGATAATATTGAAGTTTTTGGTCAATGGATTACTAAACATTTTTCTGGTATATGAATCAAATATGCTTTTATAAAATCCTGTCACAGATAACGGATATGACTGATTACATGCAGAGGGCAAAAAGGCATAAAAGGAGTGTAAAGCCATCTTACTTTTATTTTTGCTGAAGGTATTAAAGGAGATACCTAGAGACTATCATCTGCAGGAGCTTCTGGATTGAGGGCATGCCATAGCCAAGGCCCAGGAAATGAGGTATGTAACAAGCTGGGGAAGCATGAAGCTTTACTAGAAGTTTCTGCCCCATGTTATTTCCCCAAGCAATTGTTGACAAGCTCTATAGCTAAACCATTCAGCCCTTAAAGCCAACAACAAAACAGAGAACACAAAAGTATTTTAGCACAACTTTTATCCTGTTTCCTTCAGATGTAATTTTAGTGCTGCACCTCTTCCCACAGAGCAACTTAGTCAAGCTTCTAATTGTTATCCACATTCAGATCTAAAAACCACAATATTGCTGTTGGAAGGAATAAGAGAACAACTTGGTGGGGTTTTTTTAAATTGAAACAATGAATTTCATGCAGACAATACATTATCACTTAATGAAAAAAACTGATAAGGCAGCAGATAAGCTTCTGCCTTATATGTGCAATTGCAAATATTTGTTGCTTTGGAGTTAACAGATAAGCAGTCTTCCAAGTAATGTCTGCTTAGTGTATGTTCTTTACTTATGAAGCAAAGTGAAAGGACTTATCAGGAACATGATTTCACCAATTGTACGGAAGGTACTCACTTTTACTTTTTACATTCTAGGCAGTGGTAGACCTCTGTGAGCTGGGACCAACTAACCAGAGCAGCAAAGGCAGATACAAAAACTGTTGAGAAAAAAATTAATTTCAAAATGTGATATATTGAATCCTGCTACGTCCAAGCACCAGCTGTAGTCAAGGTATCAGCTGCAATCCAAATAAGAAAAAGAAATATAAAGCAGTGAGAGAATGAAGTGGATAGGAAATAACCTTAGTTATATGAAGGAGTTGTTCCAGCTACCACTGGACGTTCATGTGTAAGGCCAGGTAAGTTTCTTAGTCAAGAAACATCATGTCACTGGGGGCGGGGGGGGCATACAGGAAAAACAGTTTGCTGGGATAAGCTGTCACATTCTGGATCATATTATATCAAAAAAAAAAAAAAAAAAAGAAAAAAAGAAAAAAGAAAATCTTTGTCACTACTGAAGTACCATTACTATTCAAGAGGGGGAAAAGGAGAAAGGAAAAAAAGGGAATAAATTCCTCCAAATTTACAAGAATTATCTTAATCTAGCAAAAATATACAAAAATGTTTTGTACATGATTTTTTTTTTTTTTTTTTGTATTCTACAGTATAGAAATCACGTTGTAATTTCAGTCCATTAACCTGCTTTACCATCCACAGAGTTTAACTGCCCACGGTAGCACATTGCAGTATTATCCAGAACAATGAAACCTTTCTTTTACCCCTGTCTTTCATCTACCAGATTATATATGTATTTATTTACTGCTTATATTGGGGGCTGATGTAATGCCCTTCAAAGTCACCACGGTGTCTTTCAACTCATTTTGTTGAGTTTTGCTTCAAGGCTTTTGCTTATATTTTTATAGAGTTTCCAGTATATGTAATACACATATGTTATTTTCACCTTGCAGTCAAACTTTACTGCTTCCTCATTCATCCAAATTTGTCTTAATATTAATCATATTATTACTGAGCTGTCCTTCCTCTGTCAACAAGAAGAATGACTATGGTAAGTAGCAATATCTCCTCTGAGAAAGAGTTAATTTTAGTTAATCAAGAGATCCAACTGACCTTTAATAGAAAAAAATGGGGATTGTCACAAGCATGACTTGTTTTAAAACTCCTTGCTCATAGTCATGAGCCAAAGCCTAGTGCAATAACAAGAAGGTTTAAGAAGAAACAGAGTGAGCAGAAAAGGAACAGAATGCATCAAAAACGAGGACTGAGGATAGGGTCAAATCTTTAGGGCTTAATGTTGCTATAATATAGTGCTTAAAAAGAAGAAGAGACTATTAAAAATGCCATGGAGTTAATAAAAAACTATTCCCTTGAACCCTGGTGTAGAAGTGTGGGTATGTAGCTGACAGGAGAGATGAGGACCTCATTTATGTCAATATACGCTGTAATTCTACAGTTTTCGTGCAAGTGTTTTTAAGAACACAAATTGCCTACGTGTAAGTGTGCAAGTGCCCATTTTAAAAATTAAGAAAAGCATGATAAACATAAACCTGAAGTTGTAAATCTCAGTTTCTCTTGTGAGAGTCTCCATATGTTGCATTTAAGACTGGTGATAACTGCATTTAAGATAGTGATAACTACCTTTTTAATCGACATTCCCTCCCATAAGACTGTGTGACTCTCTGCAACAATAATTTTGTGTTTGATTCTCTGTAGGAATGGTCCTTTTGAACCACAGAATCTTTAGCAGACGATTTAATGCAGCAATTTTTAAAGCAAAGGAACTAGATGAAACAATGCTGAGGTAATTCACCAAGACTATGCTATTAAAGCAGCCACTTTCTCCATTTCCTGTAAAGTGATGCCAACTCCTCCTTGCTGAAAAGGAAGGTAAAAGGTATTTGAAGTCTAAGTTACTTAAGACATGCTATTCTGTTACATGGTAGAGAAAAATGAAAAAGGGAAACTGTATCAGTCCTTGTTTAAAAATACCTCCTCAGGTATGTGGTCAGTGAAAAACCTGTCCAGATGTTAGTTTATACACAAGCATATTGAATGCTCTTTCAGATGAATGGCATCTAGCCAGCACACCTGCCCCATGGGGAAAATTCATGAGTAACTCAGTCAATTAAGGGAAAAGTATGTAAACGGTGTCAAAGAGGGAAAAGGAAAAGGGCAACATATCTAGCCTAAAGCAGTCTGACCCTGAAAGGCATCCCAAGGTGTGATTAACGAAGAGGCCATCAAGCTGCTGTATAAATGTACCTTTTTCTTCATTTTATCTGTTATGGTACAGATCAGTTGGAACATCTCTTCAGGTGCAAGAAACAGGCTGGAGCTCAAGACTAAGCAAAGGGTATTTTTGGCATAGTAATAGCAATCCTGGTATCTGCCAAGTAGGGGAAATGTAGTCTTGATTTTAAAGTGGCTGCTCTACTCATGGACAAAGTTGAAAGCAGGTTAAGTGATGGAGGATTTACTTACAGAGAAAGAGTGTCACAGGACATTTAGCCTGCATGAACAGAATGGGTTTGGATATGAAACCCCATACTCTGGGACACATTCATAGGGAAGGCAGCAGAGTCTTACCACTCTGTGCACAACCAGGGTGGTACAAGCACCCTCCTGAGATGCAGGAACACCTGGGTCCATTGCCTTTAGTCTTCTAACCACGCCCTTTTCTCATGCATAGGTCAGTTCCCAGCTGCAGTGCTGTGCAAGTTACTCTCAAGCCTTTCATGCTAATGTGTTGTGAACACACAAAACGTTATTAGGCTCACAGTGTCGAGACGTTTTCCCTACCTCGCTGCCAGCAGGTAAATGAGGGAAGGCTGGTGAAACCCCCTTCGTGGCGGGACCGCAGTTTGGCAGAGGAGCCTCCTCGTCTTTCTGTGTGCTGGGAGCTCCTCAAAGGTGATCGGATAGCTTTTCGGGTCAGACCTCCCGCGTACTTCAGGCCGCTGCCCGGCGCTGCAGCAGCCCCTTCCGACCTCGCCGCCTCGGGGCCCGGCCCTGCTCGGCTCAGGTGCGGGCAGGGGCCGAGGAGACGTAGGGTGGGCTGGGGCAGTGCGAGGAGCTCCCGAATGGTAGGGTGAAGTTTAAATTTCCTTTGGCCTGGGTGCAGCCGCTCTCTCAAGGGAGGGGAGCTCGTTTTAGTGGCGTCTGGGTGGTTTCTATCAACAGCAGCGAAGGCCGGTGGTGGCCCGCTGGGGGCTGCGCCACGGCGTCCGCGAGCTTGCCGCGTCCCTCCGCCCGGCGGCGAGGCAAGGGCGCGAGCGCCTTCCCACACGCGAGGAGCTTTCTGATGTCAGGGGAAGGGCTGGTCTATCTTTGATGGCTTTCGCGGCCCCCTCCCTTTGCCTCTTGCTTTCGCCTTGTAATGGAAACCTTGGTTTTACTCAGAACTTAACTTCAGTTTTGGTGCAAAAACGTAATTATTGATTTTTCATTTTTCTTTTGATTTCAACCCAGCCTCTCCATACTCCTCTCTGGAGTGGCTAGATGCTGGTAGATCACACATGATGAGACATGTGCACTGTTAATAGCAACTATCACAGGTCCACTGAATTCAGGCAGGCTGTTATAACTTACAGGTCTAGAGGACATGATCAAGTATAACTAGTCCCAGAAAAAAAAAAAAAAATTAATAATTTTCTAACCTCAAAAAGTAACAATGAGAAATTAGTTTAATCTGAAACCCTGAAGTCATGCGTTGCTGCACTCTGCTAAAGTCCAGATTGAGAAACTGAATGGGAATGAAAAAGCCTGCCTGTATCAAAAGCCTTGATTAAAGCATTGCTCAGGGTTTATTCGAGAGGTGAGAACCACATGTTGCAGCTGGCCTGTTATCTCTCTTTTTAAAACAAAGCAAATTTGATAAGAGACAAGTTGTTATCGAGGTCACTCAGATCTATGCCAGCTGACAAATAACTGATAAAACTAGCCCATAGATTTTTGAGAAAGTAACATGAAGTTTGTTTGCAAAATGTACCGGTTGGCAAAACATTTTCAGTTTAGTTTTAAAATATATTTATTTGGTCAACCTGTTACTAGTTGCCAGCTCTTTTCAGCTGTATGACAACATTCCACCTCATCCCAACAGGTATGATGCTGTGCTGTCTGAGCTGCCATGGAAATCGCTGGCGCCTGGGGGACAGGTAAATAAATGCCTCTTTTTCGGTATATAACAGTTTTCCCAAGTGGTGTATCCCAGCAAAGTGGGAGGCAGTAAGCCACAATGCCAATGGAATCTGAAGTATATATTCTCAAAAAAGCAAGGTTATTGTCACTTTATGTTCCAAACACCTTCCCCAATATTGCTGGAAGAACAGGGTCTAATTGGAATCTTTTCCCCGATAATAATTCTTTTCCAATGCTAAGTTACTAAGTATCATATTACTTATGTATAAAAACCAGCAACACCCCAAAGACTGAAACAATAATGATGTGCATGCAGTATCTGAAAAATCTGAAATGCAGTTTCCATATATTGCATTTCGATCATAGCAATATCAGTTATCTTAGCTCGTATCAGTAGTGTTGGTGTAGCCATGATGTTACAAAGAGGACAGTCAAGATTATATGGAAAAGTAAAATATTCAATAAACATAGTTGGGGAAAAAACCCCTAACACTTTACGGCAGAGAAAAATCTAAAGAACGGCTTGTTCAGCTGAAGCTTCATTTGATTTCTGTGGCAGTATTCAGCAAGTGGAAGAAGAAATTACCTCTTCTTATAAATTATGCCTCATTAGATTTGAAGCTCTTCAGCAGCATTTGGCTACCTTTAAATCCACACTGTTATGTTGTCCTAAAAATATTGCGTCCTAAACATGTCCTAACAATTCTGTATTTTGGATTGTCACATCAAAGAGCTATCAGTAGAGCAAATACATAATTGAGGGAATGCTGAGTAAACTCTATACTACTCTATAGGAGTAGAGATTTTGAGGGGAAAAAGCACAAAGAAATTATCTAAATTTAAAGTAAACAGTGAAGTATTTCTAATGTTTTAAACTTTTCAATATTAGGGAATCTTTATTTTATTTAAAATATGTTTTGTTTTAAGAAAAATTGTATTCATTTGTTGAAAAAAAAAAAAAAAAAAAATTCTCCTGCCTTTGCTGGTGTGTTGAACCTGACTAATACCAAGAAGGTAAGGTTACCCTTGCTTCTATGTGTCTGTGGAGGCAGTTTGGAATATAAAGAAAATATAAGTGCTTCAGCTATGCCAGTTTGAAAAAGAAGTGGAGCTTTCAAGTTCCTGAGGAATTTGATAAGGAGAAACTGTAGCTGAAGAGAAGGATTGATGAACAAGGAGCTGGGAATGGTTTGGAGACATAGCTGGTGCTGACTTATACATGTATACACACAGCTCCCTCATGAAAAATGCTTAATGATATTGTACATTTGGTTACACATAACTCTGTATTCCTTCCTCTAAAAGAAATAGACATTGTGAATGCAAGATGGGACTTAAGAACTTTACTAAACAGATCTTACATGGCACTGCGTTAAGTTTTGCTTAGCCCTAGGAATAGATGTTATAATGATTTTTGTCAGTGTTGTTGTTTATTTCTTCATGTGGTCAAGAAGGAGAAAAGAGAGAAAACCAACCGTGATTGCCATTATAAAGCAAGAAAGAGTCACATCAGCTCAGAAGTATGCAAAGGCAAAATAGAGAAAACTTTTGTATGGGTGATAGGGGGAAAAAAAGTCAACCCAGATATTTAGAGTTAATTAAAAAGACTTTAAAAGTATGTTAATATTACTCTTAATCTAGGAGTTGATGTTGCTAAAAGGGGAAACAAGCTGTAATCTGAAAGGCCTAAACAAAGAGGAACTGCTTTAGGTTCATGCTGATAGACCTCCTTAACAGACAGGTAAAATCTGTCAGATTTTGTTACAAGTATAGCCTTTGAGCATTGCATATAGCCATAATGCATAAACCCTGTTTTCTTTTTGGAAAATATCAAATGATGGCAATTTCCTGTCTAAGAAATGAGACAGAGCAGGTGTGAATTGCTGCCAAAAGCTGGTGGAGTTGAACTCAAGGACTGCCCAGGGCAGCCCACCACGTGGCTCTGCCTGTCTCCAACAGACACACGGTGCCTGACATCCCTCTGCTGAAAGCCACTACAGATCCCCCACCAATGCAGGAGTTTAAAGCCATCCTAAGGGATTGTACTGCTGTTTTGAGTTTGACAGCAGAATCGCTCTCTCCAGGTTGTCTCTCATAGCAGCACTCAGCAGTGAGTTGGAAGAGCAGGTCTGCTTCTCCTCTGTGCAACTGGCAGCAGTGCCAGTCAGGGGAGCCAGCACTGGAGCTGCCACCCTGCTTGCCACAGCAGACCCTGCCAGGGGCCCTGACACAACTGCAAAGCCAAGAAGATGACGTGTAGAGCTAGGTTTAATTTTTCAGTAGCATATTTGAATCACTTGGAAGTGTAGTTCTAAGCTGGCTACCACTATTTGCAAATTAGTGTAGTTTCATAAAATTCTAAAATTCTGAAAATTTAAAAATTAATAATCCCTGTCTGGAAAAAAGTAGGGGAAAAAAAATCAAAGGTATTTGGTTTTTCCCTTTTTTTACTCTAGGGGATAAAGCTAATCTGTATGATGGGAAACCAAAACAATTTAATTTTAAAATTGCCTGACTTTTTCCATTGTAGCACTACTTACAAAAGGCTGGTGATATGATTTAATAGACTGTAAGGCAATGCACATTCTTTGGAAAATAACAGTGAGGCTCATCTGTGCTGCTTCTTGTCTCATATTTAGACTAACGTGAGCTACTAACAAGATCAGTATTGTAGTACTCAGCACTGCTCCACAGTTTAGTTATTTTCTAATCTCTGCAAATATATTTTTCTCTATGAAAAGCTTAGCAAGAATCAGTTCCTAAAGAGAACGTGGGAAAAGCCACAATTCACTGATCACACACTAAAGGAATTAATTTTAATTAGATTTAATAAATAAATGAGTTTCTTGCAAATTCTCCAAAACTTAATTTTTTTTTAGAGATTCTGTACTACTGATGTAAGCATGATAAACTCTATTTCCAGACAAACAAAGAAGATGAATTCTCTCTGAAAGTCTCACGTCTCCCTGTTCAAGGCCTAGATTTAGAGTTCCTGTGAAAATTTGACATCAGTTGTGATGATTTATGAATCAAGTGACCTTGCTGTTGGGATATTTTCTTTTAGTACTGTTGGGCCTTTGGCATGTTTGAATTAGGCATATGACATTTAACTTAACAGAAGCTTATTGGGGAAACTGTAAGGCAGCACAATGCTAAATATAACAGGAATTAGTAAAATTCTGTGCCCTAGCTTTTAGCCACTAAGGTGCTATTTTGAGGGTCACATCAGTGTTATTCAATTTCTTTCGTCAGTGCTAGATAATACAAGATCAAAATGAGCTTGTAAATGGTAGAAAGTTGTGCTTTCAGGGCTGGGAGGCTGTTATCATGCAAAGCAGATGAACACAAATTTGTGCCTGCTGAAGGGACAGAAGAAACAAATCTGCTTTTTAAGCCACTTTTCTTAAACTCTAGTTTCTTTTATGTTGGTCTCTTGTTTTCAGTGTTCATATCACACAGCATTTTGTGTTAAAAATCTATTGTTAGCTGTATTAACTTTTGAACACGACCAGCTCCCCCCTCGAGAAGACCTGGAAGTGCAGGACTTGGAAGTCACACTTGGGAGCCTGCACTGGCTCCTCAGTAGTGGCAGAGGAGCCATGGCAGTCCCTTCAGCTGTATTTTCTTCTCATGCTCTTTGTTCCCAGGTTCTGGGACACTGGGGATGGCATCACAAATTGGGAAGGAGGCAGAGAGAATACTCAGGAGGATCTGAGCTTCTTGTGTTCCCTATTATCTTCCTTCTCCTTGCAAAGTTGTTTCAGTGGGAACACAGGTACCTATTTGTTAAGGGCTCTGCTCTAACTGTTTCTTAAGGTCTCTAATAATTGTTACGGGTTGTTGCTCTCATAGATATTCTGGTAGCAGTACTATTCAACATGCCAGCTCAGCGGTCTAAGTTTTTTCAGTTGTCCGCATTGCACAATTCCTTTTACTCTGAGTAAGAAACAATTCAAAAGGTATTGACTGAGTCGACCACCTAAGGTGACACGATATGGAAAGTTGCCACCACTAGCTGATGTAGATTTTATAGCAAACCACTGTTTCTAAAATGCCGTGTTGTTGTTTAAACTCTGGTGACAGTGACTGAAACTGGTGGATTGCCTTCTGGTAATATTTCTATTGGACAACATGACAAGTTGAATTACCGCTGTATAACAAATTCTACATACTACCACAGCTTTTAGAAAATTGTTTTTGTCAGCTAAGAAATTATTGATTGAGTAAAAAATATATTTAGAGTCAGGCAGTGAGACAACTGGTGAAAAGGTTAGGTATAGTGTACTTTCCCAGAAATTGCCTCTTAAATTCTTCAGTGATCAACACTAAAACCATGATACCACCTAAACTTCCAGGTAATCATCTCAAGCTAAAGAATATATGCTTAAAGAGACTTCATTTTGGTTGTACAACAGACAAACCAATAAATAAAACTTCTTACTGAATTAAAATGATGTAAGTGAAACTTGTTTATGTCTTTCTAAGCTAAAGGAAAATTAAAAACTCCATGGTAGTTAATTTAAAGGGAAAATGCAAGAATTGTTTCATGTGGCAGGTCAGCAAAGTTAAAGGGAAAAAGTGTACTTAGTAAAGGTAGTAAATAGTGAGCTTACAGAGTCATAATTGTAACTCAGTAAACACCCAGAATAATACTTCTAACAAAAGCTTTACACAAAAGAAAACAAAGAGATGTGTTTCTTAAGCACAGTTATGGGACATGGTTTAACTCTGCAAGTATGAAAAGTATAAGCTATGGAGCAATGAGCTGTTTTAGGGTAAATTGTACAGCTTAATGGGAACTTGTATGATTAGGAAGCGACATAAAAGGAGCACAGGCAATACAGGTTGGAGAGGAGTTGATTTGCAAGGCATGACACAAGTGAGAGGCATAGACAGTCTGTTTATTCTGACTCTTAGCATTGCATGCAACAGCTCACTCTCTTAGTACAGAATGTATGGGTGGGAGCCTCCAAGAAAGCCAGCAGGGTAGTTTCAGTTAGGATGTCTCATTAGTGCATTTTTATGGGTCATGCTACATATGAAAAAAATACATCTGTGTTACATAATGATACTAATTGTCCCCAGAAATACAATTCCTTGAGGCCTTGCAGCTTCAGGCTTGCAGACTCCCCCCTACTTCCTAAAATAAAAACAAAAAATGCTCTTGTATTGAAAAAAACTTTATAGATAATTCTAGCCATCAAAGCTACTCAATTTTAAGATGAATCCTTCTTTGCTTAGTTTGCTTGATCTTTGTGACCTGATAGTGCATTTATGAAAAAGCTTATAATTTCTATTGTCTACCATGAGAACAGCAGGTATACAAGTACTGCTGGGCTGATGCTTTACTGCTTTTTAAAGTTTTCCTTGTCTCTTTGCCCCTCCTCTTGGCTTCTCAGAGGTTTCTGAAATGCCATGTACACAGAAGGTGTGAGCTATTTGAGCAGTTTGAGCATAATGTCTCTTCTAGCTTCACTTGCTTTCACTAGCTAGAAATTTATTTAGTTGCTTATTCTAGCCCCAGATTTTTTCTTTCTTTAACAATATGATAATATCAGGCTATAGGTGTAAATACACATGCAATTGTCAGTTAACCTTATGCTATTATTTTCAGAGTGCCTGCGGCACTGTATCAGTACTGTCAGAGGAAAGATACCACAGAACAAGGTATTTCCACATTCTTTTCCATGAGCCGAGACACAAAATGGGCTCATTACCAACATGTGGTTGTCTGCAGTTCAATATTAATGTGTCTGCAGCTATCCAAAATGCATAGTGTATTTGTGTAATTCAGCAAAATGTAAACATGTGTTCCTGAAGAGATTGGGTGATGCCAAAAAAAAAAAAAAAAAAGAGATTTCATATCTTTTTAATCAGGTATAAAGAGTTTTTGTGTGAAACTGTTCAGAAAACCTTTGGATTAAGTTCAGTGTAAGCATTTACAACTGTGCTGGATTCAGAAAAATTGCAGCTGCTCATGGCAGCTGAAGGTGTGGTCCAGAATTGCTTAAAATTGTAAAATTGTTAGGTAACACATTGGTGTACTGAGTTTGAGAACTGAAGAGGGGAAACCCCAGGTTCCAGTTCTAGCTTTGCTGTGAAGATGCAGAAGGGACTTGTTAATGACACAACTCATCTGGCCACAGTATCCCTACTGTAGCTAATGTATGAAGTTGGCCTTTTGTGTCAGCATCACCACCTGTAAATGGTGACGATTATAGACACTTACCTCACAGGAATGATGTTGGGATTTATTAGTTAATGTTTGTGTGGTGCCTTGAAAATGGTAGCTGTCACATGCTGCGAAGCAAGGTGCCATTAGAATGGTTAAAAAGACCATTTTAGAGAACTTCTTTTCTTGATTTGTATGTATTCCTCTGTTGATAGTAGGGATTTCTCATGCACCCTAAGAGGGGAATAATACATAGGGCTTTAAACACTATGAAACCATTTCTCTTGTTGTGGAAGAATGGCCTAAAAGTTTAGTCACAGGACATCTGGAGTCTTACTATTTGAAGTTCTTAAGACATTTTTTTGCAGTTTAAGTGGACAAGATTGGATACCATTGCCTATTATTATATCAATTACCATGCATAATGGTAATTGGTGGACTGTTTAAAATGTTTTTAGTAGTACTTTTTTTCATTTTTCTATGTCCTCATACTATGATGGAATTTTTTACCCTTCAATGTCATGTATGGTGTAGTCACCTCTGATAAAAGATGCTCCTGTTGTAGACAGAGAGAATCTCATTAGGAAACGCATCCGTATTCATGCTGAATGATGGTGGTCAGGTTAATGCTTAGCAATTACACAGCACTGTAGGCCTCAAGATATTTTATGGAAACAAATCTCTATTGTATATATGAGGTAGATGAGATGACAGACGTCAGAAGTTCTACCTAAAAAGAATTAAGATCTTCTAAGTGTTGTCTAGCACTCTAGTCAGTAAGCACCATTTAATGGAGTCAGTAGTTATACTTACTGAGTCAGTGTTGAATTTATGTTTCTGTGTGTGTTTTTTAACAGTCATATCACATAAAGGTCTGAATAACTTATCTTTTGTGGAAGCCTATATATTTTTTTCTGCAGATAAAAGTGGCCAGTAAGTGCAGTTAGATCTGGACCATGAGAGAAATATTGTAGCATATAAAAAGTAATGCAGTCTTTGCTGGGACAGGGTTGTTCTTGACAGAACTGCACTTCTACATTGGGATTCAGATCCTTTTGTGGTTAATCTCCTGCACTAAGTATTACCAGCATTGTTCACAGAGTTCATGGGAAGACGTAGGCATCCAGTTGTTCTGCCAGACATGCAATGATGACTTAATGAGTGAAGTTGTTCCCATTTAGCCATTGCTTGGTCCTCTGAAAACATTTCCAAGGTAGGGAAGTCTGATCAATTCATTAATTGGCTCTCAAAGTATTGTTTTAGCTCAGTAGATGAAGAAAGAGCACAAAACTAGCAGCAAGAACTTTTTCATCTGTCCAGCTCTAATTTGTCACTGCTTATCCGTTGAGTCCTCTCACAAATGCACACAGAAACTAATGAACTGAATGAGGATCCACCCTGCTAATGAGCAAGAATACTGAAGAATACTAAGAAATTCTTTAAGAAGAGGGTTACTTAACAGGTATCTGAGTGCCTGAGCTAGGTCATCTCTTTCTCATTTTAAAAAAGGGGGGAGTGGGGAATTGAATAACCACTCACATACACAATTCCCACCTGTCTTGTTGCAATCAGTAATCCTGTTAGGAGGGAAGAGACTTCAGATTCAAGGATGTGGAAGAACAATTTGAAAACATTCGATGTGTCTGGGAATGTCAGACCATCACATAATTTTCCAGTTGTTTTCTCTAAGCTCTTCCTATTGATTGAACTGTTTGACTTCAATAAATTAATTTTATTTGGAATAAAAACCTTAATCTGAGATTCAATTAGGCAGTGGAGCCACTATTTCTTTTCTCTTTGGACAATGTAGTCATGTCAAAGATACAGAAAGCGATACAGCTGTCTTTGTGATACTATTTTACCTAAGTTTTTAGTGCTAAAAATCCAGCTGTCAAAAGCAGACAACAAAAGTTTGACAGGCGTGATACTGCCACTCTTTTTGCTCCTCAGTGTTGGACTTGGATGCCTAACATGACAGCAAGTACTTGTAATTTCCCTATAGCTGTTGACTGCTGGCTGGCTAAGTGTAGCACTGAGGCCACGTTCTTTAAGGAAAGTGTGTACCCTTTATGCTTACAAATAGAGGACTCTCGTTTTAATGGTCAGAGTGCAATTTGTACTCTGCTGTTTAAAAATACAGCTTCTCATGATCAGGATGAGAAAACTCTTATGCCTCTGAGACAACATGACTTTGACTCTGTGAGCACACTCAACTATGAATAGAAATACCCACCTGTCAGTCAGTCAAGGTAGTTTAAAATACCTGTGCTTCAAAAGCCTATGTGTCATTATAGATTTAGCAGTACGGGCAATGTTCACTTTGTCAAACAATGAAGCAATATGACTAATTAACACTCACTAGGGAATCTGAAATAATGATCTCTCTCTCTCTCTCTCTCTCTCTTCCTAGAGCCAATTACCCCAAATATTCAGATTAGCTACCTACTATTTCTCTGGAAAAAAAAAAAAAAGAAAAAGTCTTGCTTTCCTTTTCGTTTTAATTTAAGGCATTATGTACCATGTAGCATCATGTTATAGGATGTTATGTCACAGCCTGACAGCTTACAACTCGCTATATGCTGAATTTATTGGATAGCTAATACCTTCCTGAATTAACAAGATAACCAGCTTTCCAGGAAAAGGAAATCTGGGAAATATTTGCAGTACCTTCTTCTATATCTGTAGGGAGAATTTACCTGGTTGATTTAATCAGCTAGTTTTTCATTATACCTTCCCACTAAGATAATGTTAAAGTACATATATTTATTTATGCAGACATTTAATTTGCCTAAGTGTATGGTCTGATTTTACAAATGCCTATAATACTTATAAACATACATGATGATACAACATTGCAATGTAAAATTGCGATGTTTAAAAAAATCCTTTATTACAAAGATATTTCCAATAATATTATTTTGGTCAAAGTGACAAACTTCATAAACAATATGACCACTTGCAGAAGTGAATCATCTCTCTGTTGTATGGTAACTGTAAGGCATTACATCAGAAGCTTTCTTGTTCTGCTTGGAAAAGAGAAAGGTTTTTGCTATGTATCTTCCCCCACATAAAGTGAGAAACCAGAAAAGAAGTTAGGCATGGCAGTTCTCAGTCTGCAAAAACTAAACCTTGAGCACCTGGATCTCATGTAAAAAGCAGAATAGTGTTAGATGGGAAGGCTACCAGAGTTAATTAATACGGAAAGTTAGATTTCACAAAGTGGGTTCTAAAGTACATGGGATAAAGCCCCCAAACCAGAAAATATTTTAAATATCACATTTTTCCATGGCTCGATCAGGCCTGAAGATGCTTTTTGTGAACCAATGTCTGAAGATCCTTTCCTGAAGGTAGAATTGTATCCTGTCATTTACATGGGACAGGCTTTTTACTTTGTTTTGTCCCGAGATTCCATGAGTGTGTTGCCTGCAAAGCCTGGTAATACTAGTTGGGGGTTACCAGTTGCATTGAAAGCAGATGTTATGAAGGAATTCAAAACCTTTCTTGGCTGTCCTGAGATTTCTCTGACTACAAGGGTATTTTGAGATGTCTGTTGTCATTCCTTTTCTACTGGAACTTGTCCTTGTTCCATTCTTTGCTGTTTAATGTATTTCATAAAATATTTGTATGGTGTAATTTGCATAGACTTTTGAGCCAAGAATGAGTTGGGTGCCCTTACCACCAAATTACAGTTGTATTCACTTAATAAATTGCATATTTAAAAATAAATGTTTATATCCCTGTGTGGTAAATTTTTCTCTTTTCCTTCAAAAAGTGGCAGAAATTCAGTAATAGTGTGGGATTTTCCTTTTTAACCAATGTTGTTGAGAAGCACTGTCTATTTTTGCAACTGCTAAAGAATAAGGAAACAAAGTTCCCAAAGTGGTTGCCATCCAGTTTGTACTGAAGATTACTCTGCACCTACTAAGCAGAGCTAACTTTTAAACCATTTTAAACCTCTCTTTTATGTGACTGAAGGGAAGATAATTTTCGATCTGTGGTTCTGTGAGTAATTCCCAACTCGGACTTTTTTAAGATTGTATGAAATAGGTGACAAGCAAATCTATTTTTTGCCACATTGTACTAACGAGGAGGGCTGCTAAACAAACATGCTTGAAATTACATTGTAAAGGTCTTGAAAAGTTTTAAGGACAAGTCTTCATTTTCCGTGGAAAAAATGGAAAAGGTGTGTGATCTGATGCACTAGGATTTCTTGTGCAAACCTTTCATTCTGATGAAAAACACTTAGACTCATAAACATTGTTATTTTGGATCCTGCTTTTTAATTACTGAGTTACTGCTCTTCTCTCAATATATTAAAACTTTACTGTCACTAGATAATGTAAAATGGAGATAATGTAAAATCATTCTTTAGGCCAGTGGTTTGTATAAGCTGTCAGCAGGGCATAACACTGGTACACATGTATAGATACAGAAAAATGCTGTTTATTTAATTTCTCACTTGTACATATTACAACTTGTCATAAGCATAATCAAGGCATGTTGGTCTGACATGATTGGGTAGATTAGCAGAAGCTATCCAGCTGAAGCCTGAGCATTTGTGCACTAACTACAAAAATAGTCTCTGTATTAAGCTTTGAAAAGAACATATGTGGACATTTTTTCTTTTATTTCTACTTGTGGCTGACAAAAAAAAACTGGATGAGATTGACAGAGGTAGTGACATCAAGGTGACATGAGGCTGTCAAGTGGGAAGTCAGTTTAAGACAAAAACCAGAGCAGCTTCCATTGACTTGACTGGAGTACATGCTGTAACTTTAACGGGAGAAAATGTGCTATGTCCTCAGTGTTTACAATTTAATTCAGGTTTATAAACTGCTTTTAAGTTGCTCTGAATGTCAAATTTATAACAGATTCAGAAGAAAGCAGCAGAAAGTGTTGTGTCCTTCTTAATTTGACTGATTTAGGTTTTCTTTGTCATATCTGTGCTCACCCTGCCTCTGATTTACCTAAGTTTAGCATCCTACAACTGATGGCTCTTAGGGCAGATCTATGAAAAGTCATCTCTGTCAAGTTCGGGCTTCTTTGCATGTCCCATTCTGCTGTACTTTTCTTGTTTAGACAGACTTTTTCTTACTAAAAAGGTAGAGTCCACCAACACCCTTTGAAGTGGCAGCATAAACCTCTTGTGTTGAATCTAAACTGTTGGCACTAAACGGCTGCCACTGGCTTGAATTGCTGGCTTTCCACAACTTGGATCTTTCAGATGCTTACATAAAGTAACCAGTAGCAACTCATCCTCTTTAGGGTTTTTTGGCTATCATAGTACCAGAAATTGCAAGACATTGTAATATATATTTTATTACAGATAATTAGTGGTAATTTTCTTTGTTTAACTGTTTCTTTGCATACTGTGCTTTGCAGAAAGCTGTTTTCTGGTTGGTGTTGTAAGTGGAATACTGATTTGTTGCAGCTTCCATCCTTTACTAGTGCTCCTGCTGCTTTCCTCTTCTATCTTTAGAAACTTTCTTTTGAGATTATGAAAACAGGATAAAAAGACAGAAATATACTTAGTTTATTCATACCTTTTCTTCAGGCTGCATCTTATGCCCCATATTACAGTGACTAATGTGATAAATTATATGGCACAGAGATTGAAACAAAGGTACTTACAGGAATTGGAAATATAGCTCTACAAATAAATTTCCATTACCTTTTAAACTAATAGTTCTGTAAAACCTGAAGATTCTTAGGATTCAGCAGACTCCAGTTAATGCATCTTTGTTCAGAGTTGTGTGTGGTTTGGCTGGCTTATTGGCTACACGATTACAAACCAAAATAAGAGTAACCCCTTCAACCTGTCTGTGTGTATGGGAACTTGCTGAACCACATCACTGTTTCAGTGATTGCTTTGAACCACAGAGAAATACGTGGAATTACATCTATCTACAGAACGGGTTTTTTAAGCGACTAGTAAGTTAACACACAAAATAGCATAAGATGGCCCAAGAGTCTTTTGTTATATGCAGTGCCTCTCACTGCTCCCAATAGCATTTGCTGCTTTAGTTTCCTGCTTGACTTCTGCAGAGGCAAGAGGAGTATTATTGCTGACTAACCACGCCAATGCTTTCTAAAATTATTATGGAGCTTATTTTACTGAGCCTCAGAAATGTAAGGGCCAAGGAGCAAAAGCATCTCAAAAACATGTGTAAAAATAATATTTCTGAATATTATATGCTGATCTCCCTCAGATCTTTTTGAACTCATTGCCATGGTCTTTTTAAAAACACAAGCTTTTAGAACCATGACTCATTCAGATAGAAGTTAATTACTTGTGACTTTTGTGAGCAAGTATGAACAAAGGAGAGCAGAACAGGCAGAGTCTTATGCAATTTAGAAAGAACATTTCAACATTTTAGTTGGAAAAGCTGTGTTACTAAAAATGTTACTGCCAGTGAAGCTTTCCAGTATGATAGCACTGAGACTGCAACATTCTCCCATGATAGCAGTCTAATCACTGACGGATGGGAAATTATTTTTTTAAGCAGGTGTTTGCTGTCCTTTTCTTCTTGTTGTACTTGCTTCCAGGGAATAACAGAGTGCAGGTCAGGCCAACTGTTGTTGTTCTGTTCTGAATGAGAAATAGCTGCTTCTAGCAATGATAATTTTAGAAATGACCACTATAGTAAGAAAAAATACATCAGTATTCTGCACTTTGTGAATAAATTTCAAATGACTGAACCTTGTTAAGAGGACATCACTTTTGTAGGATGTTTCTCAGCACTGCATCAACTTTTGTATTGGTGCTTCTTTTAGTATCACCTTTGATATTATGTTTGGCTTTTTAGCAAAGCATATTCAGTTCTGTAGGGTTGCAGTGTTCTGCTAGGAGTGTGCTGGAACCACAGTTGATCCGTGTCTTAAAAGTCAATTGTGAAATGAAAACGATAGTTTGTCTGCTCTCCCATCCTGCCATGTGTTGCAGACAGTCTGTGTACATGTGGACCTTTGGATCTGGAGAGCTGTTGACATAGGAAGATCAGGTGCTCCCACTGCTGGCTCTAGTTAGCACAAAGCAGAAAGAGGAAAAGCAAGAAAATTCAATTCTCATTACAGCTATTGTTGAACTCTGAGTTCCTGTCTCTGCTATCACTGCTGCTGTGATTACAGTGCTTGCCCCTGCAACCTTACTGGCTCAGCACATTTACCTTTGTGGTAGTCTAGAGCAAACTTCCCTTGTTGGCTTGCACTACTCAAGGTGTCACTCCTCTTGGACTTGTTATAACATTCACAAAATGGGATCTTTTGTTTTGTCTTGTTTTATTTTGTTTTCTGTGCAATAGTATAAGCTCTCTGCTGGAGTTTATGCTGCATGCTGTTGCCATGTGGAGTGTGCTTGCTCTTGGAGGTCATTGTATCAAACAGTTTAGCTGGATTTTGTTTTAGGGGATGAATAATTTTATCTGGATTTTGAATGCATGTATTTTTCAAGATTCAGTAAGTGTGGTGAGATGCTTCAGGGTATACGTTTGTCAATGTGTAAGGAAGGAGGATGTTCCTCTAATGGACAGCATTAAAAATTTGAGGACTAGAAGCTAAGGACAGTCATTCTTGAGTAAATGTGCATTGGTCATTGAAGGATAAAGGAGATCAGTGATTGAAAAGATACATGTTGGAGCAATTATTTGTTCGTACAGTTTCATCTTATGTTCAGAATTATAAACGTTAACTGTGTGGCATTTTAATTTTCACTATTTCATTGCAATCACATTTTGATTAGTACTGTTTCAATAAAAATATTTTAGAGAAAACTGCACATGGTAGAGATGACAGATGGAGAGGCAAATAAAGTCCTGTACGATTTCAAGTTTTAAGTGATTTATCTTGCTAAAGGCTGCATACTTAGTGCAGGTAACCACTTCAGTTAGATTGATACAGTTGTTGTTTCAGAGCTTGTCCAAATAGCCTTTTATGTTGCAATCAAGTAATAGATGCAAGATTGACAAGTTACAAAGAAAAGGAGCTTTCAGTCAACAAACAGACTAAAATCCATTATTGTGGTGTGTACACTGTGTCCCGGACCTGTAAACACATCTTCATTGATCCCATAGAAAGATAGAAATATCTCCCCTTGTATGGTTCAATCAAGACCCTTTTCACAAAGGCAAAGTGCAAACAATATTGAAAGAGCAGAAAAAGACTGACATTACAGTCAAACAGTAAATAATGGTTGTGCTCGGGAAGCCTATCTATAACATTTCAAACTGCTGTCAGCTCAGATGAAATGTATAACCTCTCTATTACAACCTTAAGAAAGATCAAAACACAGGCACTCTACATTCCCCTTACTGTCATACCCTTTTTACCAACTGACCAAGTCAGTAAGAAAAAGAATCTCTTTTTTTTTTTTTTCAGTTTTGCATGTTTGTAGGTGTCTCAGACCTGGAGAAAACACTGAAACAGTTTCAATTTTTTTTTTTTAATTAATTTTATTCTCATTATTATAATGTCTGACAAAATCTGCTGAAGTATTTTTAGCTGTTTCATGTGGTTCAAGAAAGCCATGTGACAGGTGTCTTGATAAGGCATTGTTTTCTTATAGTTTTTTTATATAGTTTATCTTCTAAATTAAAGCAAAATTTAAAATTACAGGTTAAGTCAACATTTATTGATATAATTAGTAAATGGCATATTCTGTTAGTTTGAGTATATGGGTCTAGAAACCACATATAACGAGTTCACAGCAAGTGCACCATCCTGGCAAATGACTAGCTTTGCCACCTCTTTCACTCTACATCCCAAAATTCCATTTAAATCCTTATTTGAAACCTTAAGTGGAATTGAAATCTAGCATAAGCTTTAGTCTGTCTCAACCATGGCAGTGAATTTTATGCACATTGCACCAGGTGGTGCTAATAGCTGTAAGGTTCTGCCCAAGGATTAAGCATGATCTATAAAAAGATTAATTTGCTATTTAAAGTTAATATTGCTCATCTTGAACTGTCATCTAGATGGTACAAAGCTGATCCTCACTTTCTTGAGCACTGAAAAGGGGCCTTTATGTAATGAATAATTACAGCCTCTGGCTAAGGTCACTGGATATCTGTCCTACAGGAATCTTGTGCAATTGCATGGAATTATGATATCTTTTGGAAATATTCTTTTATTAATTAGATTGGAGGGCAACAGCCATTGCTGGCTGACATCTTAGGATGTACTGCAGTGGGCTGTGATTACCCTGCTTTATTGATCTACTTCTGTAGAGGTATTGCAGTCACCTTTTCTTTGTAAAGTTAAGGTATAAAATTGATTGGTAATATTTTGTTGGAAAGTAATAATAACACTTACTTGCACAAAGTAGTCTAAATTTCTTGGGCAAGTTACAGAATCACAGAGTGGTTGAGGCTGGAAGGGACCTCTGGAGTTCATTTGGTCCAATCCCCTTGCTTAGGTTGGGCCACCTGGAGTTGGTTATACAGGACCATGTCCAGACAGCTTTTAAATATCCCCAAGGATGGAGATAGCTGACGTCGCTTGACGGTATATTTTTAAGCACTTGTAGACTGTATTGTAATGAAACACAGAAAAGTCTGGGAGAAGCTGTGATTTGGACACTGGATAATTTTTTTTTTTGTCAACTGATTGTTGACTGTGGTCAGGAAATATTAGTTTTCTAACATATAATTATAATATTAAATATTAATAATTCAAGGATATGATATGTGTTTCCCCAGAATGTATATAGAATATACACCCCAAGATAATTGTTAAGCCTTCAGTTGAAGCACTGAGTGTAGAAGCACACATACTCTAGGCTCCCTCTATGGAGAATGGAGGTGGAAGACACCCCAAGAGGTAATTCCATTCATCTGAGATCTGAATTGCCTTTTGGCAGTGCCTATCAGTCTTCGCTGACATTATAGAGAGCCCCGGGACAAATGTGCATCTAAATCCATCCACCTAACTTAGGTGCTCCAGTTAAACACTGAATGTTAAGTGGCATAGACCAGAGCACAGAGAATTGGGTAAATTCTCACTGATATTTAATTCAGTCCTGTCATAGACCAAGGTCATTATAATAATAAAAGTGAATTACAATCATTTTCCACAGACACCCATATCAGATAGCCTCTAGCAGTATTACCTATAATAATTAAACAGATGCTAACCAAAATAGTGTGTTCAGTTGGACAAACATGGAATGCAAGGTATGAATATTGTTGTTGGAGTCGGAAGATTTTGCATGCGTATTTATTTTCTAATTAAGGGAATAGGAAATAAATACAAATTTTAAAATTAAGTTGTTTTTTGTTTCTGGCCTTTCCACAGAAGTTTTATTTATTTTTAAATCAAATGAGAGAAATTGCTTCTAGCTTCTATTTTCTCTTTTGATTTGTTTTTAATCAGCTAACAATAAACCTTCCTATATCCTGGCTTTCATTCAGTTTCTATACTTTTATGTGACATAAGCCTAGATAATGAATTTAAGAATTTTATCACTGGACCAGTGCTGGAAAATGCAGGGTACAGCACATTCAGCCTCTGGGAGACAATCACTGGCTTAAAATAATTGGGCAAGTATCTCTGCTGGGTGATCCTCATTTGAGGTACACTCACTACTTGTGTTCTCACAGAGAAGGTAGGTGGCTGTGAAACAAACTGCTTGAAAAATGGCCTGGATTTCCATATGACACTGAGAACAATATGACTTCCAATAGTCAGTAATGCAGTAAGAATTTTGTAGCTCGCTTTCTGTAGAAAATATCAATCACTTGTGATTGAAAAATGAATCTGTAAAGTTAACCTACTCTGTCAAATTTGATTTATTCAGAGGTAAACAACATTCCAAGAGGATTTAGTGAGCCTGTGTTTGGCAAAGGGGTATGTTCAGGTTGTGGCACTACATAGATTGAATGTCCAAACATTTAAAAACTCCTTTATCATTGGCCTGAATACAAAAACGACAGCCTTCATTTGGTGACCTTAGAATGTCCCTGCTATTTGTTATGGGCTTTCTGTATTTAGTTTAACCTTCCATCATGCGGGGTTAAATAAATGACAAGTTGTTATTTTTCTGATTTTTAGATTAATATTGAGCCATTAAGCTATAAACATATTGAGCTAGATCTCAAGCCAGTGTGAATCAGTGTAGCTTCGTTGTTTCTAGTGGGGCTTTGCTGAACTGCATCAGCTGAAGAGCTGTCCTGTTATTTGGAACAGTGCTGTATCTTGCTCTCTTACACAGCTTCTGGCTGGAATGTTTGATCTGTAAATCACAATATTGTCACTATATTTCTTATCATAAGCTCTGTCTGCTCCTTCAAATATGTCTTTATTCTTACTTACAGCAGTTCTCCCCTTCTCCTTTCCTTCATTTCTGAATATTTGGAAACCAAGTAATAACCCTGCTACATATTGATATTTATGAGGAGCAGAATTCAGAAGTGGTAAATCTACTGTGCTCTTACAAATGTAGACCACATTTAAAAAAAAATAATCAAGGCATGAGGTCAATTCTCCTGCTATATTTACACTTGCAATTACTGTAAGTGTGCATGCAAATGGGGTGACTGACTGCAAAGGCAGTGAGATAGGTGTCTCTCTAAAAGCGGTGGATGGTAATTGCATGCAGAAATGTCAGGGAGCCCTTGTGCACAGCCCTTTAGCCCATCTTTCAGCTGAATTTAGCCTTTGAACTATTTCATTTTCCAGCCACAGTACTCCCTTATGATATAACTTCTTGTCTAGAGGAAAGCAAGTGGACTCACAGATTCGGTATTCTTTCAACGTTTATTTTTATTTGCAACAGGCATGTGCTTGCTGTTATTGTCAGGAGAAAAGCAGCAAAAAAATTTACATACAGACATATTTTTCCAGATCTACAGTATTTCTGTGTTCAGTATCTCCATGTTTTCAGGTACTCTTTCCCCCCAACCTTGTGTTGTCTCAAACCACACAAACCCATTACACTCCTATTGTAATATCCACTCTTAGACTGGATATTAGAAAAAAGGTCTTTAATATGAGGGTGATAGACCACTGGAATGGGCTGCCCAGATCGGTGGTGGAGGCCCCATCCCTGCAGTCATTCAAGGTCAGGGCTGATGGGGCTCTGAGCAACCTGCCCTAGGTAGAGATGTCCCTACTTGTGTAGGGAGGTTGGACCAGATGACCTCTAGAGGTCCCTTCCAGCACAGAACATTTTATGATTCAATGATTGTATAAAAAGGTATGCCTGGCCTACTACTCTGAAATTACAATACTTGCATGTCTTAGGCCTTATGCTTCAGAGAGCTGTGAAAGTGGGGTGTTTCCATCAGACAAGTGGCAGCAGTCTGTGGTTGTGCTGCTATAAAAGCCGTTTAAAACAATTACATCTAAAAATGAAATTACATTTGAAACAACAGATAAGGAAATGTGGTGATCACTGTATAAATTTCATATTTGTGTGCATTAAGTCATTAATATCAACATATAAAGAAAGAGAGCAAGTTAGATTGATTTTATTTTTTTTTTTCTATATTTTTACAATTATGTTGCAGCATTTTGGATAGATGATACATGTTTATGCTAAATTTAATTTTGTCATGTGTATAAGGCCGTCTTAATACATAAAACAATATCCCTCTCAGAGAAGCATGTTACAAGTTTCTGATTTATTGTGTTTGCTCTTTTCTTTCTTAGCTTTATTACAAAACATAGCCTTTTTCAATACTGTATATATTTAATGTCCAATAGGAATCTCTAAATCTAAAAGGGAATGCTTATCACAACCAATATTTTTTAATGTAAAAGCCTTTCACAGTTAAAATACACTAATACTGCTACTGTAAAAAATAACAGTTACTTCAAGGAAACTGGCATAGCTATAGCACAGGTGTATGGTAGAAAAAATACTACATCATTTTGAATATGTTTCTGTGAGCTTTAAAGAGTGCATGAAATAGGTGGGTTCTTATGCTTACATGTAAAAAAAAAAAAAAAATCACACATTTATCAACTCTCTTACTTCTACAGTTTTTTATTTGAGTGGATCTGGTCCTGCATCTGCTCAAGTACTGTTCAGTAGTGAACATGATTCACTGTATGTTTTACATCACCATCCAGTCATGTTAGAGGGCTTGGTCTGTGGACTTGCTAGAAAGCCTCCTTTTAGATGTGAATCCCAACTAGAAGCAGTTGCCAGACATCTCCGTGCCACCTGCCTGGCTCCCTGGGCAAGAGATAAACTTGCCTTTCTGTTTTCCCAGTCAGTGCACTTATTTTATTTATTTTGCATCCAGTCTAATACTCCCACTCCTGAGCTGTCTACTCAGCACCATGGTGGACAGCACTTGGTAGTGGTTACTCTGCTTCTAACCCCTGCAGACCTCAAAAATACTTCAAAGGTAGCAAAAGGCTTTTTGAAGAGTTTCCGTGTACCACAGTTGATCTTATTGTTTTCCATTCATCTGGGTCCTTAAAAAGCCTTTTGTCATGCAGCCTGAAGCCAGATGATGTGGCCAGGAGTGGACAAAAGGTCCTGTGTGGCAGCGTGCTGCCTGGCGCTGGGAGCTGACCCTGCTTTCTTAAGAAAATGCTTAGTTTGCACATTGGTGTGCAAACATGCAAGTGTCATGTTACAGTCTTCCTATTATCTGGGGAAGAAAAGACATCTGAAAAAGTCACTAGTTTTTTTTTTGGATTGTTTTTTTAAATTTATGTTCAATGGAGTGGCAAAAAATATGCTTGCCATTAACATATTTCCCTTAGGTTTACTTGTTCAGAGTTTTCTTCATTGTAGTTTAAAATATACTACATCTCAATGTGCTGTGTATGAAAACTTTAGGAATAATTATAGGCAAGCACAGCAAGGAGCTGGGTCCCTGAAAAGTATGTAGCTTGTGACCTGTGATACCATCACTGTTCATATCCTGGGCCTTTCATATGGAAAAATAAGACATCAAAACTCAATTTCAATGTGACCTGAGCAAGGATTTCCATTGCAGTATTTCTTAAACAATGAATGGATACTGTACTAATTTATTCTGCCACTAAGTCCCTTTGCTCATTCTCTCATGTAAAATTATGCACAGAAATTCTGTTATGGTGCCATTTCCTTTATCATCTTCAGTGTAGGTGGCTGAGTTGAGGTGAAAGCCTGAACCATTCCAGGTACAACACATTCTCCATCACGTGTCAGTATGGCCTGTTGAATTTGTGTCTCTGGGAGCACTAAGGAACTGACCAGCCACTCACCTTGGAAACCCAGGAAACGCATGTTAAGATTCTTTTCTGTTGTAACTTCCAGTCCCATTCAGCCACTTTTCCAGCATGCAGTTTCATTTTCTGAATATTCATTTCTTGTTCTTCAGTGTATAGCTTTGCATTTAGTTATGCTGATAGCCTGCATGGAGGGACACAGCATACTATGCTATCTTGACTACTGACCATGGCTTTCCTGATCCCTGTGTTACCTGCCAATTTTATCAGCCTTGATTGGTTATTTACTGCCATACGGCAGATGCAAGTTTAAATAGGGTCAAGCCCAATGCCAGTTTCACACAATAGAAACACTCTCATTTGATGGTAATTCTTCACTGAAAACTGCCTGTGGGACTCATCAGCTGGTCATTTCTTAGTCCATTTAACTGCATAGCTTACCCTGCTCTAAACCAAGTTTCCCAGACGAAGCTCATTTGGATTACTATGTAGAGGTCAGTGGTCTAATACCTGTTCTTCATGTTTGTAACAATTGTGAAAACATCTCAAGCCTGGTTTCCCTTTGAAAACAGATGCAGTTGTCACCATTTTTTGTCTTTCTGCCCGTGTTCTTTGCTAATCACTTCTGAAACCAGTTGTTGATTTCCATTGAATTTCATAGACGGTACATATTGGATAGGATACCAAACAAAGTAAAAAAAAAAAAAAAAAAAAAAAAAGTATTTGAAAAAGTATTCCAAATGAAGGAGAAAGCTGATCTGATCATTCACACATTAAAAGACACCAGAAAATCCATCTGGGAGAGATGCTTATAGAATCTTTAGGGGATCTCATATAGTGGTCCCAGAGCAGTTGGGGTCTGCACTTTCTTTGATAGAAGAGTCAACACTACAGAAATCCATGGAAAAGTGAGTTTCATTGGTTCAGATGATGAATAGATTATAGAGTTTTTTACCACTATTCACAAATACAAACATCAAGACATTTCATAAATTATTCTTTGGAATGCCCCAGAGAAAGGGTGAAACAAATGCTGATATGTGACTGTAGGGTTCTGCAGAAAAACCTTTTCAAATCAGTCTGAGAAGCACAGACAGTCTGCCCACACTTGACAGACTTGACAGATTTTTTGGCAAAGATACGGGTGGATCCATAGACAAGGGGAGAAGCTTATCTATAGCAAACACATCCACATTCTGCTAATACAGTTTCTGTCTTCTGTGGCTGAGGTTGCAAATAGGATGCTTCTGTATTATAGTATAAGCCTGAGAGCTATAAAGGCAGAAATATTAAGAAGAAATGGCAGATGTCAGAATAGACAGGAAACTTTGTTGCCCATAAACCAGGTCAGGCAGACTAAAGAAAGAACTGATGGCTTTATACGTGATGTATCTACTTGATTCTTTTTATGGTGTCTTAACACGCTTGAGAAAATGTGTTTAGTGATTTAGATGTTTTGATTCTTTGAGTTGCTGTTTGCATCTACAAGAAGCATTTAAAATGAACGTGAAATTACAAAGCAGGTTATCGCATACCTTAGCGTGGATGTGGGGTGTACAAAGATCCATTAAACGGTGGCCTTTGTGTCGTTTCTCTGGCTTTCTGAATACTCATCTGGCAACAACTTTCCATTAAGTAGTGTTCATGCAGATGAGCCTTCTCATCCTTCCCCTAAAAAAGTAAGGGCAAGTAATAAGAATTCCCACAGAGCTTTTCAACATACAACCTTTTCAATGAGAAAAAAAATCTTCTGAAATACCTGCTCTAGCCTGTGTCAATATTTATGTTGTCTGTAAAACTGCTCATTTTATCTTTGGTCTTCCTATTTTGACTGGACATAAGCTGCATACTGCAGAGTATTTTAAAACAACTTTTAAATTTTTTCCTGAAATTGTCTTAATGATTGTATGATTCTATGAATATCTAACTGGAATAAAGTACCAGAAATTGAGGTAGTAAATCATCTTACACCAAAAAGAAATTATTAGAAAAGTTATTTTCACCCAAAAGAGAACCTAGAAATATTTAATGGTGTTCAAATTCCCTTCAGCTCATCAGTACTATCCACCCAGCTGGATTCCTTCTCCCATATTTTGGGTATTTTTCTGACATTTGAAAAAAAGGATTAAGAACTGATGAATAATCTTGGCTAAAGATACCTAACTGGCTAAAAGGGAAAGAAAACTGCTTCATTTTAGAGTAGAGCACGGTTTCATAGTTTCTGACTATCTAAAAAGCACTGTAACAGAGTCAGAAAAGGAATTCAGTGTTTCACTCTAAGAAATAACTACTAACTCTGACACAGAGTCCAGTAATCTAAACTGTAGCTACTATACTGTTTTAATGGTCATATTGAGACAGTTTTTATGACAGTATAGATCTTTTAAATTATAGTTAACTTTATCACTTAATCTATATGTGCATATGCAATGAGTTCAGTGTTTTCAACCCAGTCCGTCATGGACTACATGGATCTACATCACAAAGCCACCACATATAATTCACCTAAATTGGCAGTCTTTCTTTTCTCAAAAGAGTTTTGCTCGGAGTTGACCTGTAGCAGCAGAGGAGCTGAACTGCTTTTGCTTCACCTCTGTTGCTCCTTGTTTAACGTGTGGTGTGCTCTGATTGAAGTTGAGGTCAGTGACAGGGCAGAGCTGGAGTAAGTGCCGTTACTCCAAGCTTGTCCATTTCCCCCCTCTTGGGTTTGAGGCTGGATGTGCAACCTTTGACGTTGACAGACCCTGTCAATGCATAGACATTGCACATGTTAAGAAATAGAAAATATTTTTTCTGTTTATTATGTGTAACCATGAATTCTCATTCTATGTATTGCAGTTGTAAAGCAGGAGGAGAATGGTGAGCATTACACAGTGGTTATGCTGCAGGTACTTTGTAGTTAACGGAGTCTCAGTGAACAAAATCCTTATTCGTCACTGCTCAGTCTGCACCCTATTATCTATATGAAGGAATGCATGAAGTGTAATAACCTGCCAAACACTGACACACTAATATGTCATATGCTCTACTAGATGCTTACTACTTAATATGCTGAGTCTTAATCTCTCTCCTTCACACTTTCTTCTTCATCTCTTATTGCACAGACTGTAAACAGGACACCAGAGGCTCTTTGCCTGCTTCAGGTACCTGGTGCACAATATGGTGCCAGACAGGAGGGAGCAAAAGGCCAGTGTTTTACCCAGGGACTGTGTTTCTTAGTAATGCCCAGAGCTGAAGCAGCGTTAGGAACCATTGTTCCCCATATAAGCCTATGTAGTAGCCCTTCTACAGTTGCATGAATAGATGGGGTTTATGCCTTATACCTCTCTCTCTCCATGTGGCTGCAGTTCATATTTACCCCTACTCATGTGTCATGGGGTCTCATGCCTTGGAATGTTAGAAAGTTAAAAAGCCTACTTCTGGATTGTGGAAAACCAGTTATGCAACTTCCAAAACACCACTGTAGAGTAAGTAACCACAGTGGAGTGAGAAAGCACCTCAGGTTTCAAGAGGAGATGGGACTGAGTGGGGATTGCAAAATGGTGGGTCTACTGCTGAGGGACAGACTGCAGAGCTACAGCACAGAATACAGACTCCTGAGCATTTCTAATAAAGCTCTGTTAATACAACTCTGCCTGCTTGTCATGTTGCCTAGGGCAGTAATCAAACACCTATGAAGCCCCCAAACCTGCAGGCAGACCTGAAGCTGTAACAGTAGATGACAAGAGTGCTCACCCCACCATGCTGCTTTTGGGACCTCTTCCAAATGCTAACAGGTCTATCAAGAAAGCTGTGCTGTACTCTAAATGTTCTTCTCTTCAGGGTTACTTGGTAAAGGACTAGAAAAGATGAGGAAGTTAACAATATTTGTAGCTGAAGTAGCTTCAGCAGAGAGGTTTGTTGGGGAATATCAAGGAAAATGGTCAGAGGATATCATATCCATCATATAAACAACAGAGTACTAAATGCATAAAGCAAACACTGTATTTGCTGGGTACTGATTTTCACTCCTTTTTGCTCCTTCTTCTGTGTTAATATAGTAGAACAGAACATGGCCTTTAAAGGAGCCTGCTTTGTTTTAGCTTCTATTTCAACAGGAATTTATTCTATACTGTTTGGGCACAATGTACATTGTAACTTTCAAAGTAGGATGCTTGCAGCGGTGAAGTAAATAGTAAATCGCTTGTTGGCTTCAATATAGACAACAACTCTAGTCTTATTTAACTTGTGGTGTTTGTCAGGTTGTAGGCTTTGTTGTTTTTTTTGGCAGAATATGCAAAATGGATCAAAAGTATGATTTGATCAAAGTGAAAGTATTGCGCAGATCTTTTTGTGTGTAAAATAAATGTGGACTGACATCATCTGACTTTTTCCACACGTAGGCCACACCACCACTCTACAGAATATTTACAAAACATTATTTGATCAATATTGTAACAATTACAGAAAATGTATTGTAAATATAGTAGGGAAAGAGGCAACCAGATCATAAATTGAATGACTTTGTTTACTTGAATAGTCCCTGAGCAAATTGTAGTCCATGAGAAAAAAAATCCATAATTTCAAGCCATTTTCCACAATTGACAGCCCCAGGAGAGGAAAAGATTAAGGAACAGAAAGATTCCCTACCTTGATAGTAGAGAAGACTCACTTGTTTTCCCTTTGCTTACTGTCATTAGCTTGGAGCTGCAGACTGTATTATTCAATTATTGTATATCTCTGGTAAATTACCTTGAAATGTCTTGATGTTTTAAAGCACTGTACAAACTGGATTTTGTGTTGCACAAGATAGTTGCTTATTATTGTACTTACCAAGTTTATATGTGGCAGGACCCAATGTGCAGTACTTAGAAAAAATTATAGACTTAGCCTGACACTTAATCTCTTGAGTGTGCGGTGTAAGGTACATGGTGCAGGTGCATTCTGTATGATATTGCAAATGGGCATCATAAGCTGAGGCATTCTGATTTTCTGTTAATAGGACTTTCTAAAAGAAATTTCCTATATTTCTCTTTATTCTAGTAGTGTTTTTTTCTCAAACAGATCTATACTTTTTATTCAAACCAGGGAATATATTTGTTTAATACAAGAAACAGTTACTTTCCTTTCAGATGTAGTATATTCTCTGATATTTTCTATTTCCGAGTCTATAGAAACAAATCTACCTATAGATCTTCCCTAATAGAAAAGGGAAAGGTTTACTTGCATAATAAAAAACGATGTTTGAACCTTACAGAATTTTTGGTGTTGGAATGTATAGATATCATCATTATTTTATATTTTTATTGCAGTTGTCTGAATATAGAATGCCTCAGAAGATGTAATGTCCACAACTCATGAAATGGTCCTTGTACTAGGACCTCTTATTTGTGATTTTTGGGAAATGGAAAAAATTGCAAAACTCTTTATTGACTTAAAAAAAATTTGATTTTCCACACTTGTAAGCAGTGCAAAACAAACATGGAACAAATGTCAGTCATGTGTCTTAATACACAGTAGAAGAGACCATGTAATACACATTCAGGGACAACTGTGGTGAATACAGTATAACAGGAAATACAGTGTGGAAGAGAATGTCAAGAATAACTGCATTTGTGTGGGGAAAATGCAGGTATGAAGAAGCATACCTGTTGTTGGGTGTTCACTGTGAATACACAGTGAATAGTTCAACCCAAGTTTCAGTTTTACACATCTTTACTGCATTCTGTTTCAGACAATTTCATAAGGTAGCTATAACACATGCTGAGTGATATGGTATTGTAGTATTTCTGTAGCAATGAGCAAATACAGCATTCTTAAGAGCTAGTTGGGATTTTTTGAATAACCACACCCTCTTGGAGAAGGTTGTATGCTAGGATACTATGACCTCAACTTTGAAAAACAAACAGGAAAAGTGTTTGTCCTGCTGTTGAGCAATTCATGGAGGTTCCCTCCATGCTGGAAGCACCACTGCTTTCAGTTGAGAGACAGACAATTCTCAACAAAATAATGGCTAGCTTCTAGAAGAAACACAAGACATGTATGTACCTAGATTAGATACCCAAAGTAAGGTCTAGGATGAATGTAGGACAAAAACCCCATAGAATTTAAATATATTACATCTGGTAAACTTTCTTAAAGTCAAGCTCAAGTTGCACAAATCAGATGTACTGACCTTGGAAGGGGTACACAAGTTTATAGCAGCTGACAATCTGGACCTTTGTATGATAAAAATTGAATTAGATAAGGTTCATAATTCGAAATGTCACATTTACAATTAAAAAAAGATCTTGAGAATTACTCCATGCCAAACCCTGCTATGAAAGGGTAACAATGGGTAAAAGGCAAAAGAAGTCTAAATTTAAGTTTAAATAAAGTTCATTTGCCACAAAACCAGAGAATAGTAAGAAGAAATGATAATGCATGTAGAGGAGGGAGAAAAATCTATATTGGAGAGATTTTCTGCTTGGAAATTTAACAGGTATTAAACCCAAGAGGTTTCTATGTAATCTGTGTAGGGTTCTTTAAAATTATCACAGGGGAATAAAACACCTTAACATAAAGCACATAAATTGACAGTTGCCACTCATCAGTGTGGTAGCTTTGCTTTGTTTGCATGTTGCTTTTCTTCCCCCACTGTTAACGGTATATCCACAGATGTGGTAGGAGAATTTACTTCAGTACAGATAAGCTTCTTCTGCTGGCATTAATCTCACTAGAGTGGCTGATGTTAGCTATGAAGCAGTGACTGCACTTTGTCTCACAGGGTAGCCACTGAAGAAAATATATTTTTGGCATGCCAGAATGTTCCCCATGACTCCTGAACCCCTTGATTGTCACTTTTTCTTTTTTTGGTTGTTTTTAATGAAGAATGTCCTGTCTCCTAGCCACTATCCTCAACACCTACCAGTTGTGTTATTAGTTATTGTTACAGTGTCTCACATCATCTGTGGGAACCTGTGAATAGTGACAGAGTAAAATAATTATAATGATACTTACCATTACAATTTCTCTCACTTTTCCCTCCCTTAAAAATATTATTAATGAAACCCAAGATAAGATTCCACACTATTGTGGCAAACTGAGAAATTGTCATATCAGGTCGCTGGGTAGTAGTGAAAGATGCTTTGTATCTGGCTATTTATTACAATATGTCCCAAACAATAGCTTCACAATATTTGCACATTGTTAAGAGAAAATAGAGAAACCTAGGTAAGGGGAATATTATTTTCTGTTGTTTGTATTTATTAATTCTGTATAGTTTCCTTCATTCTGTGGGAAGGTGATCAGTTAAGATTAGTGGACTATTAAGCACCAGTGCACACAATGGATTCCCCTTTGAGAAGTAATGATTCTTATGATGAGTTCTTTATTTTAAGCCAGATGCTTAGAGTATGGGCAATACATTGCTCATTGTAATGCCTATGGCATGGTTTGCATTTAATGCTGATAGAAAAGCCTACCATGTCACTCTGATGGAACCAACCTACAAATCAGTTTCCCAGAAATGAGAATTAATAGAACAAGCAATAACATCCTAATTTCTACACGATGGCTAGAGTAACACTTAAAAACATTCTGCATTACCAGATAAATACACCACTCATTTTCACAAATGGAGTCTGTTTCAATTCTCAGCTGTTGGATGATGATTTGACTTGGAGCAAAGGCAGCATAATTGGGTAACAGCTGAAATGTGCTTCATTGAAAAGGGTTGAAAGATCCATTGCTGGATTTCCAGGAGTGTGAATTACAATTCCAATAATATCAGAAGCAACTAATTCTATTCTTTAGAAGTGAGGACATAAAAGAAGTTTTAGGTTTTCTTATTTCAAGCTTTAATTGAGGCCTAGGTTGTAACTAATTTTCATCCCTGAATGGGTGGTAAAAACATACACAGTAGGTAATTCACACTACCTCAAAAACTGTTAGTGCCATAAGAAGACTAATCAGGGTAAGCTTCCAGTAGCAAATTATCAGCTACAAATTAAAACCTTGCCACATGTCTGCTAAAAGCAACCTTTTTTTTCCCCCCACTAACATACATTTGTCTAGATTAGTAACTGTTGGATTACTACAGGATATGAAGAATAAGGAGTGATCTGAGCAAGCCTTCAAAACATTACATTTCAGAAGTGAACAGGGAATAGTTTTAAGCTCTTACTTTTGACTGCCAGATTTACTATACTTTGAAAATCTACTATTTTTTTTTTAAATGACACATTTGAAAACAAGTAAAGGAAGCAAGATTTTTTTGCAATTAATGTATTTGTTTTATTTAACTTAAAATGCTTCATTCCAGGCGATGAACTAAGGGAAAATACACATACATTTGGCAAAGCACCTACACTCCTGTGGATACGTATTCAGGAAATGACCTATCCCATCCACAGTTTAAGCCCTTTAACGTTTCCAGGGGCACATAAACCAACAGACTGCAGTCTTTCATCAGAAGCCCTGAATTCCCTGAAATTTTCGGGCAGTTCCCATACCTAGGAGAGAGTTTCATTCTCTCTGTGATAAACTGTTGGTTTCATTTGACCCCTGACTTTTAATTTCTAGTTTTCTGTTGTGTTTGCCATAGCATTCTGGTTTTACATCAGATTTGAAATCACAAGAAAATATAATTCCTCAGTCCCATAAGGCAGTGAAAGTTAGAAAAGCACGAAGAGATCAAGTTAAGGATTGTGTGTCAATGTGTAATATCAAACGTTGTAATTTTGAACTTACACCTCCGAATGACTATTTGAATGCTCTTTTTCAGGATAGTCTTACTATTATTTTTTGTAGCTCATGAGTTGTTTAAAAGTGCTAGAAATATTTGCACGCCGTGTTTGTGTTGGCAGAAGACGTTTTTTGATATTGTAAAAATCCCCTCAGCGGGGGTTTTTACAAGTCCAGGAGACTTGCTCTCCGCCTTAATCTCTCCAAGTAGAAGCGGTTTATGGTATGTGTTTGTTTGGGATTGGTGTTTAGGTTAAAAGAACAGTGATCCCTGAAAGAAAGGATTATCTTGTGCTCTTTGCAAGCACCTTATTTATGGACTGATCTATACATAGTGTGAACAAACCAGTTAGAAGATGTTCTGAGTATCTTTCTAACATTGTCATTTTATTCTCTGAATTCTGTTCCATAGACCCAAATTCCACTAAGCTACACCTGACTGCAAATGGTTTCTTCCCTTTTTAACTACAGGTAGTCCTGATGAACCTTTTTGGACACTGTTAATAAAAGAAATACAGCTTTTTGGTGTAACTTGTTCTTATCAGTGGCCAACACAACAGCAGTGGGAGCAGGTACAATACCATTGTTTTGGAGGGTGTTTTTCAACTGAAGATAGCTCATGTGCAAAAATAGCAACCTTTGCCTAACCAGAAAAAACATGTTTATTTATATATGTATCACACATGGAGGATTTCTGTTGTGTATTTTATATTTTCAAGTGCTTTATGTTGTTCCTGCTAGCAAAAAAAAAACAAATAAAAAATTAGATTCCAGGTTACAGTTTATTCTCCTGCTAGTTCCTCTTTGTCTGGGAGCAGGTAGCACTATCTAATTCCATGACAGTGAGGTGTATGGTGTATACAATCAAGTTAAAGAGAACCTGAGCCAAACTAAATGAAATTTTTATGCCTTTATACCTCTAGATGCTTCTTTTAACTAAGCTTAATAAGCATTAGGACTTTTCCTCAAACTAGTCATCATCCTTCATCAGGGTCTGTGTGAGTCCCAGGCGACCAAGGTAATACACAGTGCTTTTATTTTTGAGGTTCCCGACTTTTCCTCATATGTGTTAAGTTATACATGAATGCTCATTAAATCTAGTAAGATAACTGTTTGATATGTTACTCAATAGATGAAACATAAAACTGTTCTTTAAAAAATCATCAAAATTGCTTGGAGGAACAACAAATTCATACATCAGCCCGTTCTTTATGTTCTAAAGTGCAATTTACAGGACTAAACTAAAGCAAATGTCATACCTTTAATTTCGTAAAAAGTTATGTACAAGTCTATTATTCAAAATAATCACATAACTGGGAAATTCACTGAACAGCTACCTTTCTGCTCAGCAGGGTGCCATTTTATAGACTTTAAAATTCACTAAGTTCAAGCAGCCTTCGTTCTCAATAATACATGTGCTAAATATGTCACATTAAAAGTGCTTTTGGCATGTAAATGATCCGTTTTCACATAGAAATGCTTTTAAAAGAATCTGAGCTCACTTTTTTGGAAATTATAAGTGCATTGAATTTCATTGTCCTACAGAACCATGTAGAGTTGATCGAAGTGAACTACAATGACAAGCCAACCCTTGTCAGCCTTTATATTTATGTATCATTTGAGCTGTCAGAAGTATATATAGTTGCATTTTCTTCTACATATTTTCTACTCAGTTCAAAAAAATAATAAAAAAACCCCCCTGGTGTAAGGAGGGGGAAGTGGGTTTGCTTTTCTAGGCCTAAGTGCTCACAAGCACTTTTGTGTATAAAAAGTTAACATTTCACTGGAAGACTTGCAGCACGTTAAACTGATTTCCTAAGCTTGTTAATTTTTTTCTTAGAACTCAGCAGTACTTCTACTAGTGCTTTAATGTTGAAAGATAAGGCAAATGTTTTACAGGTGATTTAGGATGCTTATCCTCCACAGAGCAAATTCTGAATTCTTATGCATAACATGAATAAAACTGAAAGAATAATCTCTGTCTCTTACTGCTTCATTATTACTGCTGCATACAGAAAAAATTCTCCATCCTCTGTATACTGCAGAGTGAGATTCTTTCATGATAAATTGATTGTACCTATTCCCATTCTCTGTACCTCCATGTAAGGGACCTTGATAATGTCAGACACATCCTGCTTTTAAAAATCTTTTGTTCTTTCTTATTAGAATAAGTAAAGCAACTTGAGTGCTGTTTGGAAGTCATTACATTATTATTCTAGTTACCTATAATACAGTACGTGGCTCCAGGGTTCTCATAGATACTTGTTTAAGAAAACAAACTGTCAAAATTGTTCAATTCTTATTTAAAATATGAAAACAAAATCTGCGGGATGACTCAAAAAGAATTAAACTGGGAAGACTTGTTTTCAGGAGAGGAGAAGGAAAAGAAAGAAGGAAAGAAGCATATGGTTCAATCTGCAAGGTGCAAAAAGAAATAAAGTAGAATTCTTTAACTCAATGGAGTGGCAGGATCTTTGAAACCCTAAGCAGGACTATAGCAGAGATCACTGTGGATAGACATTAATCCTAACTGCCAAAACCTACGTAGGAGGAAAGCTGAAGAAGTCCATCGCTGCTTTTTTTGCTTATCTATATCTGCAACTCTAAAGTCCTAAGCTGTAGCTCCGAGCTCGGTGTAGAATTCCGTTTAATTCTTTTTCCATAAGTGAGATGTTTCCTGATTATACATTGGACGTCTACAGGTGAAGATGTCAGTATTTCTGTTCTGTGTAATTCACGGTGTAAATAGACAAAGCAGATTAAAAATGGGGGGAAGTGATGTGAAGTAAAGTAAAAGCAAAGACTGAGTATCTGTGTTTGGTGCATGTTTAATGAACATCTTAAATTACTTCTTTGTATATTTGTAACGTTATGTAATCTTGATCTTTTTAGCTTTTGATTTTTAGGTAACAGAAGAACTTTTCTGTCTTTAGTGCCTCGAAGCAATACAATATGGAGACTTGAGGAATTTAAACTCATATTTCTCCTCTTTCTTTCTGAGTCATTCCTTGTTTATTATGTTTTTTCTAAAATGATTCTGAACTGAGAATACTGATTCATCCTCTGAACATGGAATGCCTGACAGAAAGATCTCCAAAAGCACTCAAGCACAAGTTCTCCATCCAAGTAATGGCTGGTTATCAGCTGGTTATAATAAGCCACCCATTCAAGAAAGTTTGCCCCTGAAGAAAAAGTCAGCCAAGGTGTCCTGAAAGTTATCCATTTTACTATGGTGATGTGTTTGCTAGATGTCAGTAGACGTTTTAAGCATTCAGAGTGCTCAGATTAGCTATTGTAGCTTTTTCTTTCTAAACATCAGGTTGCTAGATTTCTACAGGTTTTTTTAATACCCATTTAATAATGAGGAAGAGCGTTCCATTGAAGTGTCAAATATTTGTTCTACCATCCTGTGGCCTCGTGTAATTATTTTAACATCAGCCATGACCTTGTCTTCCAGGTACTAAAACACAATAAGGAATGTAAAGGACATTAACCTACTTAATCCTGGTTTTCTATCAAAAAAATGCTTAATCAATGTTTCTTTAGGATCTGGGTCTGAACTGATGGTGTCGACTCTTAACTCCTAACTCTTAAAAATAGATAAACTTCTACTTAAAGAAATGTCTTTCAACTTCCATTGAAAAAACAATTGTTGAAGAGTGACCTCTGAATGTTTCTACACATGTTCATAGCACAAAGACCCACTAAAATATCCTGAAAAATGAAGCAATTTCTTCAAAAATCCTACCCTTATATGTGAGTTATTTATAAATTCTACTTCTCAACAGCTTTAACTCAGTATGGGATATTTCTTATAGCTCATATATATGATCTCATATACCCTATGGAGATGCCATACAGAACACATAACAGAGATGCAGCCAGTGGGAGTCTACAGACATTGAATTGACTTCCTTAGAAATTAATCTAAAAGCTGTTCGTTTTTAGTAAAGAAATAGACCTTTCTGTATCTTTCATTTTTTTAATCCTTTGACATAATATGTTATCACAAATACTGTTTCATTTTTTTTTTATTTCATGGAGGTAAGCAGGTTATAAAAAGATTTATTGTAATTTTAAATAAATTCTGCAGAACTTTTTTTATAAGGGTTTCTTAATGCAACTCAGACTTGGTGCCAATAAGAAGCACTTTGTTTAATGTATTTCTGACTTAATACAAATTCTATCTAACTTTGTGTCTGGCATTCAAAGCCATTTATGGGGATTTTTGAATCACTGACATTTTTAGGCTTTTAGATGTTGTGGATACAACACTGAAAGTACTGATTTACTTTTTGACTTTCTGAGGTATGTTTTAATAAAAAAGAAAGTGAAAAACATTGCCTAACTTTGAACATAAAAGAAATCTCGGTCTCATTAAGTCAACGGTAATGCTCTCCTTAACTTCAAAGGAGACCATGATTTCATCCAACATATCTAACAGTTCCATAAAACACACAATGAAAATCACTTTACAATATTGGCAGGCAGAGTATGCATTTTGTATGCATCTCAGTGAAGAAAAGGCACAAGCATTCTGACTTATTTACTAATGCATACCAGATAAAAATTAAAAGAGTGGAAGATTTCTTGAGAGACAATGGGTAGTAACTCTCTGGGAGTATTGTGTGCACTGCCTACGTTTCAGACAAGACTGAAAATCTACATTGTGAAATTGCAATTATGTTATTCTGAGTATTCCCTTCTTTGCTGGATATGCAGTGTGGTGCATAATTTCTTTTAGTGGGGGAGAATGTTTGTGTGTGGGTGAAATATGCACACGAGCAACAAGCAACCCGATGAGCTCAAAGCTGAAAACACTTGAGTACAGGTTCTGTACAAGTACAATATATACAGTCACTTAAGTGAGTTAATGACTATTCTGTGAGTCATTTTACTGTGCTAATGATAAAGCAAGTCTAAAGCCATACCTTGAAAGCAAACTGCAAGAAAAGGGAAAAGACTGGACAGATGCATTTTAGTGAAATTTAATATTGATAAGGGTAAGTACTTTAAAATGCATACCTTAGCTCAAACTAGAAGTGGAAGAAAGGAGTTGAGAACAATCATTTCAAGGATGTAGAAGAAAATCTGTTGAAATTTTTATGTTATATAGAAACAATGAAGAAAACTGACCAGAAAGAGAGTATTTTCTATCACTGACTGTGATGGTATCGCACTTTTCTCATTGTCAGGAATAGCTTTCTAATAATGTAGGAATAGTTGGAGAGGTTTAATTGAATTCATGGTGTTTTTGACCTCCTGGAACAAAATTTTACAGCTCTTCTCATGTTTCTGAAGATCTTAATTGCATATCAACAAATTCCTTTTCATAAGAAAAGGTTTTCAAACCTCTGGTGAATTATAGTAATCTTTATCAGATAATATTTTCTGCTTGAAAAAGTGCTAGGTGTTTGGATGTAACTTGATTTCTGTTGAGTCCTTATGCTGGTTTATTGTTTCCAACCTTCCCTTCTCATAGAGAAAGAGATCTAACACTTCTGCATTTTTACCTTAAACATCATAAGAATCATGAAATCAAGAATTATGAAAAGCTTTTTCATTTTCTGCTTACAGAGTATGTTGGATAACAGGTTTTAGTAAAAGGGGTGTGGAATGATGATGCAGTGCATCATACTCCACTATCTTACCAAAATTAAACAAAACTGTTGTAAATCGTGATCACAGATTGTGTGGCCATGTCTTTGCCAGCTGGGGTCTGTTCTTCAGATCGACCAGCCTGTTCTTTGGGCGTTCTCACCGGTTGTGTTAGCACATGCTGGTTCTGTCCCTGCACCGCCTCGTTTGTGTGTTGCCTGTATTTCCATGTTTATTTTCTCTGTCTAGATCTAGTTCATTTATAACTGGGAGGAATTTTCAGGAATTCACTCTTTCTCAGCTCTTTGGTATTAGAGAGAGTCAGTCTGAGCCATGCTTTCTGCTTACATGAGCACTGCTAGGCTGTTTCAGCAGAAGCCCAGCAGGTTTCTTCAAACCGCTGCTGAATCATGAAGTGTGGTTTAATCTAACATGTTTGTCTTCACATGGGAAAGGACACAAAGTGCTGAGATTCAGGTATTGCATCAGATGGTGAAAATCGAGAGCAGAGTCCGCATTCTTCCTGCTGTTGTGTTACTTATCTCTCGCTCAGCTCAACCCCTGCTATGCATTAGTGTTTGATGTTCTGGTGATTCCCAGGGGCACTTCTAGGACAGATTGAACATCACTGCAATTAAGAGTGTAGATATATCTCTTGTAAGGCTTTTTGATATTTTACAATAAGAATATAGAAAAGGTGCTGACATACATATATCCTGCTGGCATTAAAAGCCAACAAGTCTCCGAAATAGAGGATACAGAAACAAAAGGCCATCATTAGACAAGGGCGCATAATTAATGGTGTACTCTATTTTTCACTTGAGAAGGGGATCAAAGAATACCATCTATTTTTAAAATCACAGAACCTACCTTTTGAGGATAAAATGAATTTTCTGATCTTTACAAGAATGTGTTTAAGAGTACTGCAGAAAATGCCATTGGTACTTCCATAGGTTGAGCTATGACACACAAAGAGCAGTGCATGTGCCGGTAGCATGGAGAAATTCTTTGTAATTGTTTAAGTGACTGTAATAACCCTCTTCATTCTGGGGTTTGGAGAGCTGAGAACTACTGTGAGGGAAGCCTGTGGCATTCTTCAAAATCAGTATTTGATGCAGCAGCTACTCACTTGGACCACATATTCCTTTAGGTTCTCTTTTTGTATGCTTTGACTATGGGAATCTTAACCTCTGTCTGGCACGTAAGAGTGCTACTACAATATATCAACTGCTAGTAATGGTTAGACGGTGTGGGGCTGTATATTCACAGGCAGTAATAGCTTACTTTGGGATTACTGTAGTGTTTCCCATGCCCTCATGTTAATGTTGCTCCTTTCCTAGATGTTCCTGCCTCTGCTGTGAAAGACAGTGTGTCTGCTCGCACCACAATTGTACCACTGTATTTCAAATATTTATGTGTCAAAGTACATTAGTCCTGATGTGGGATACTTTAATATTCTGGGATTTGTTTGGCAACTGTGGATGTTCAGTGTGTGGTTGAGTATTATAGAAAGCACATAGTCATCTCTGAGGTGAAATCATATAGATGAGAGATCTACTGACAGAGGGCAGGAAAATTTACACTTCTCTCAGGATAAAAAAATCTCCACTCCTGAATCAGGACATGTCAGTGGGTTAGAACCTCCTCATACATTGAATACATGAGAACTCAGACCATTAGTTTTCAGGTGGTACAGCACCTGACGATATGGCCCACACTACTTGCAATTGATCCTAGCATACTTCAGAAATAACAGAATATGTCAAGTTTGCTGTTATATCTGAATCTGAGTACTTCCCACTGTCCTGAAATTCGCAATATATTGTCTTTCTGTTTGAAAAAAATTAATTGTTTTATTTTGGTATTTTTTTGTTAGAAAGCATATGCTGCACTCCTCAGCATCATCAAATTTTAGTAATATTGAAGACAATCCCATATGGATAAGATAAGGAAATAATGAGATATCTACTGGAGCTCAAACACACACTTTTATTGTAGAGATTAATTTGCATTTTAAGATTCTTCATTTTGTTCTTGCAAGGTTTGAAAATGTAGTTTGAACATATTTTGAGAAAGGGTGTGAAAAATAAGGGATTACACGATGTTTTTGTTAACTATGCAACCCCCTCCATACACACACATTCAATTCATAAGAGCACTAAACATTATCTGGTGCTCCTGTTTTTCAGTACAGGTTTTGCCTGCTTTCTGTTTGCTGCTTACAGCATAATGACATCTGCTGGAAGAGGTCACTAGTAAAAAGGTGTTAGCAACTGAGTGAGAAGTTGAAATCCAATCTGGATAAACGTATGTTTAAATCTTTACCAGTTATCACCTAAACGTGTATTTACAGCAGATAAAGAAGTAGGTGAAAACAGTATAAAATAGTACTACCTCCAACATATTTAAAAAGTTATATTGAAAATGATAAGATCTAAAAAAAGTCTGTGCTGAACTTAAAGGAATAGGGATGAAATAGAAATGCAGTTATATTGATTGGACTCATTTGGGAATAGAGTTGATCAGCAAAAGCTGTTTTGTTTCATGTGAAATATCTTGGCTCAACACAGTACCACTTAACCCAAGGAAGGCCTTCAGTGGAGTTTCCATAGATTCCTGGGAATTTCTCTCAGATCTGTAGCAGTCTGTGTCTATGTTAGCAAGCAGTTCAACACAATACCAGTTATTTAGTAGACTGACATTGTTTGTACTGAGGCCCTTCCCATCTCCATTACATGCATTTCAAGTCATTTACATCAGATGACATTTTGTAGGGTTACTGGACCAAATGTCTTTGGTACATAAATGATTTGAGGCTCTCTGAAAGGAAAAACCACCGTGTTCACCAGGGAGAGCCCATGGTGATGTAGCCCACACCCCTGATGTGGAACCTGCCTGGGGGGCTGTTGGAATAGAGCTTCTGGTTTAGTTTCCCCCAGGTGAATCCTAGGTCAGCAAAATCACCCTGGGAAGCAAAGCAGCATGTGGTGAATGGAGATGTTGAAGGGTTTTACATAAGCAGAAGTTGAATGTCAAAACTCAGTTACTCTGGACCCCATAGCTAATATAGACTTAGATTTAGAAACAGTGAGTCTCAGGACATAATGTAGTGCATTTGAAGTGACTGTCAAATATCAGTAACTTACAGGTTTATAGGAAATTTAAGCAATGGTTTGAAATAGGTTCAGAAGAAATCAAATATGAAATACCCTACAAATCTGAAGCCTTGCTTTTCAGGTTTTATTGATTGTTTTGTGGTTTGGGGTTTTTGTGTGTGTGTGTTTTTGTTTGTTTGTTCGTTAGTTTTGGTTTTGTTTGGGGTTTTGTGTGTGTGTGTTTTGTTTGTTTTTCTGAATACTTCTGGCAATAACCTCACTTTCTGAATTATTTGAAAGGAGATAAAATAGTGTAACTCATGTAGATACCTACAACATGGATATAATTCTTGACTTGCACACAAAATGTTATTTACTTCCATTTGTTTTTTTCTTTTCTGAGTCTATTTTTGTTTCTAATTTTATCATTCATGTGGAAGAGTTGCCATTTAACATTAAGTGTCACAGATGTGTAATTTCCACATCTGAGCTCTCTTAGGAGGTTAAAGTTAAGAAGAGTTAGGCTGCCTCTTTACTTACCATCTGAAGTTAGAAAGTATAGTTACTCCCTTTATCAATAATATACTAGTGTACTCTCATATTAGTTCTGCATGTGAATTATTGTTCTTTCTACCTTTGAAAAGATCATAGAATCATAGAATTATTGAGTTTGGAAACAACTTCCAAGATCATCAAGTCCAAGTGTCTACTGAATATTATCAGGAACACTAAACCATGTCCTGAAGTGCCACATCTAGACATTTTTTAAACACCTCCAGGGATGGTGACTCCACCACCTCCCTGGGCAGCCTGTTCCATTGCCTCACCACTCTTTCAGTAAAAAAATTTTTTTCCTAATATCCAACCTAAACCTCCCATGGCACAACTTAAGCTCATTTCCTCTTGTCCTATCACATCACCTGGGAGATCCTTTCAGGTAGTTGCAGAGAGATGTAAGGTCTCCTCTCAGCCTTCTCTTCTCCAGACTAAACAACCGCAGGTCCCTCAGACACTCCTTAGAAGACATTTTCTCCATACCCTTTACCAGCTCTGTTGCCAAAATGATGAGGGAGATGTTATACTCCCTGTTTCTTTTTTTCATTTCTGTCTGCAACAGTGATCTGTTCAGCTGACAAGTACTAACATAGGTCTCTAAAGCTTCAGTCTGGATTTTGAGATACCCCACATTCTTGTCAGGTCTAAGCAATGGACTTCTCTTTAGTGGTATTCAAGAGATTCATCAGTTTTTATCCATGCTGTTGCTCTGGCGTGTTTACATTCAACATGCTATACATCCATACATTATACATTTGGTGACTTTACCATCCCTGGGATACTCAGCAGAGATATAGAAGTTTTTTGCCTCCAGAAGAATCAGCAAGGAGTACTTCAGCCCAATGGGTAACTTCATCTTCATAATGCATTTATGGGGCTTCTTCATCAAATGAAATAATTTGCCAAACAGCATATTCCCTTAGCATACTGTTGTCCAAGTCACTGTATGGATTATACAGAGTCATAACCTGACCATAACTGGGTCTTTCTAGAGGCAGCATCTTTGTACCTGGGTAAAAAAAGGTACATATACTCCAAGAAAAGAAACAAGAAAATATTAATTATGCCACCACCAGCTGAGTCATACTGCTGTTCCAAGACAACAGAATAGCTTGGAAATATTAGTAGCAGAAACAGTTTCTCCAAGTAAGTCCCTGTAGCTAGAGAGCAAAGGCTGTTTCCAAGGCTACTTAACTCTTCTGACTTCATGCTGTCAATCAACATTTGGATAGTTTTATGTTAAAGCTTTGAGAAATTCAGCAATATACAAGCAGGATGGAATCTATATTTAACAAAACAGTGAATTTAATAGCAGAGCTGTAGATAAAACATTAGAGGTCAAAAATACACAGAAGGACAATAAACACAACAGTGATACAGGAAATGGTATAATGAACAGAATAAACACCGTACAAGCAGTTGAAGAGTAATAAACACTACTGAGATATTAATCAAGAGGGAATGTGGTTTATGGTTGGATTTGCCTTGAGACAGAGTAAGATATAAACCAATTTATGTAATATATTTTTGTTTCTAATATTTTCACAGCCACCAAAATGAATATTTGATAAAACAATTAAAGACTTACCCTTTTTGATGTGATAAGAAACTAAAAAACAAAGGCCCATCACTAATAGTTCATCTTTGTGGGAATACTTATCATTATTTTGACATGAAGCCTGAATTATTATTGAAAGCAAATAGAGAAACAAGGTCTCAAAGCTCTTGGATTTTTCTTTTATTGCTGTCATTGTCACTGTATACTCTGTGGCAATGAAACAGCTGATAAATTAAAGCTCACAGAATCACATAATCTGTAATGTTCCTTATAAGAACATCTTTTTCTTTATGAAAATATGCAAAAGATACATTTAATTTCCCCTTGTTCTTATATCTAGACTCTAGATGCCCTGGACTTGGAGGGATTTAACTGGCTGAAAAAACAGGTGCTTTGAGTCTGTACTTTCTTTTCTACTCCTTATCAGTCATTTACAGAAGCTTTTTCCCTAAGGACTTGTTTTTACTTAGGGAGAAATGTACACCCCTAAGAAAAAAACAAAACAAAACAAACTAAAAAAACCAAGCCAACAAAACCAACCAAAAACCCAAACAACAAAACAGGACTTTTTCCCTCTTACAGAACTCAGGGACAGGAAGTCTCTAAAACAATGCTTAAATACTGCCCACCCTCAGCAGCACATAGCTGGCGGTGTTTAAAGAGCTGCAGGAAATGAATCAGCGTCTAACTGAAGCCAGGCATTTCCAAAGGCCAGAGGATGGAAAGTCTTTCCATAGTGGAAGGTACCACTAGAAGGTCAGGTAGCACAGTGATTCTGTAAACTGGCCTTCATCCTTTTACTTTAGGATCCACCTAAAATAGTTTTAAGACACCTAAAGATGCCACGAAAGCTTTGGTGGTCTAAATATATTGCAGAATTAAAGCCAGGTTGTCTAAAGGAGTTGCTGGTGTGAGATTACAGTTGTGCTGATTTTACATACCAAATGGAGAAGGAAGCAACAGAAAGGTAACACCAGCTAGAGCCAAGAAAATACTGTTTAAAATAAGCACTGCAGATTTTATGTATGTACTTTGTAAATGACACAGATGGACACTTAACCTCCAGTCTAGAGGTTTAGCTTTCAAACAGGACGTAACTTTCGTCAGACCTTATCCTCCCTTTCCTAACTGGACAGCAAAGATGCCAAAAACACAATTCCAAGTTTGTGATTTTTGTTCACTGCTCTTTATAAACCTTGAAAGTTGGTGTAAGAAATAGCCAGCATTAGAGACAAGAAGGAGTTTTTTGTTTGGGTTTTTTTTTATTTATTTTGGAGAAAGTCACCTTAAATTCATAGTTGTTTGTATGATAAAAATAAACATGCCAGCACACATTTGGAACCCCATAGGACTATTTTCTCCCAATAAGACAGGATATTCAGAGGAGTATAATATTTGACAGTCATTAGCAAGTAAGGAAGTCCTTCTTCTTTACCAGTAATATCCTTTCACCTCATTATAAAACAAGAGTTGTCATACCAAAATTGAAGCCTTGTCAACAGAGTGGGGAAAATCATTTTTAATTACTCTATGGATAAAGCTTCAGAATGATAAGAAATGGGGAAGGAAAGTGTGATAATTGAAAGAATTACAGACAATTCTTGAATTAAATCTTGTATTTTTAGTTGTTAAATATCTGTGTGTTTCTATATTAAGAACGATGACAAATGGATGCGCAGGATAGATTCTTTTTAAACTATTTAAATTGTTATTACCACATATGCTGCAGCCCTGAAGCAAGCTCTGGAAAAAGTATACTTCAATTCTGGACTTCAGCAAAAGTTTAAGGGCCAGTCAGCAGCAAAAGTAATTAAACAGAAAAGAGATACTCAAGTTTAATCAAAAATCAGATGTATAAACTATTACCTTTTAGTATATAGTTTTGACTATTGGAACTGTTGCCTTTGTGCTTCAGCAGGTCCTTTGATGCTTTGATAAGATATACAATGTAAAATAAAAAGAGTATTAATAATAAGTAAAGTTACAGAATGGCAACAGCAGTTGAATTATTATTGATTTCAAAAAGTTTTTTACTGATAAGGGTGTGTTTACTAAGTGGAATGTCATTTCACCTTTTCCCTCTCAGGAATGGATTATTCAGCATTACTGAAACACTTACTAGATTGAAGAAATAAAAATTAGTAGTAATTAATAATTAGTGCACTTACAGCAGCAGTAGTACAAAATTGCCATTAGTTTCTCAATATCAACATCTGCATTTTATTATGTTCCATTAGCATTTTATCTTGGTCCCCTCACTGTTCCTCCTTCAAAGCAGTCTATAGCATAAAGTAAATGGGCCACATTAATATGCCATTTCCACCTGAGCCAGTGCAACTGTACTATAGATAGCCATGGCTGGGTGCATTTTCACTAGTAGCTGCTAGGCATAATTTAATCCTTTTTAATAATTTTATAGATATAACCTTTTACTCAACTGCTTCCTCTGTTACATTAATTATTAGTAAGTGAAAATATAATTTAAACATGAGTCAATAATCTACAATATATTTTTTTTGTACGTTTCCTTCTTAGGAAGCCCTACCTAATAATAATAATAATAATAATATTTCTACAATATTTCAGTGCATGGCTTAGCAATAAATATTGCAATGTGAATGAAAGGCAAATACTAAGTAGGATATGTAGAGTAAAATCAAATTAGTTTTCCAAGTACTTTATGCAGAATGGAAGCTTGAGACAATGTGCATATATTAAGATGATCTGTTAAGAAAAAAATGATACATCAAAGTCCTCAAAACTTTCAAACCAGACTATTTTAACATTTGAATTAGCATGTTTCTAAAATTCAGTTTTTGCAGTGCTGAGATTCCCGGCTGCATACGGCATGCAGAAACATAGCTTTCCTTCAGATCAAGAAGATTTTTTTGTCATATGGAAGGCTACATCAGTCCTTCCCCCATAATAGTTTCCCCTGCTTGCATTCAGGAGCCTGGACCTTTAAATTCTACAAAACCAAGGAACTGGAACCCTTTCGTGGCTATTTTTAGGCTTTGTGCTGCTTGTTGTATTTTCCTTTCTATTAGCTAGTAAGACACTGCTAGCTTTTGGCTTTTCTGTTTATTAGTTTTGTTTTCATTTCTTATTTCAGGAGATCTGACAGTCTTCCTTATGAGTTCAAAACATTTTACTTCATTTCTCAGAACACAGAAGAATTGAGGGAAAGTGAAGGACAGTATTTTCAAACATAGCCTGTAAGTTTGGATATCAACTTGAGAAAATGTCTACACAGAGACATTCTATACCTGATTTTTTTCATAGGCATTTATCCAATTCAGCTCAAGGTTGTTAGGAACTGCTAGGTAGTTGGCATGACTGAACACAAATCCTGTTTTTGAAACCAGGCATGAAAAATTACAGAGAATTTCCGAAAATCTTCTGCCGTTTTATTTGAAGAGGTATAAGTACCTGCAGTCCCCATACTTTTACCAATTTGAAACCAGTAAATGTATTCCATCTAATTAGTATTTCATGTCAAAAACATGAGTCCTTCGAGAGCAATCGAAATCCAGGTCTCTTCTCAGGGAAAAGCATTCATCCCATTCTCCATGAGAAGAGGGAGTGAAATCTAGGTCTCCTACTTCCCAGCCTCCGGCCACCAAGATCTTAAAAATGAGGCATTGCTGCTTTCTTTATTGTGCATATATTAAGAGAATTAAATGTGTAAAAGCAAGTCAGGCTAAGTCAAGATGTAAGAAAACTTATAGAAAAAAATCCTTTGGGGAGCTTGGCCAGAGAAGCACTAATTTCAGGATCTGAGCTGGGCTTGCATGAATAAAAACATTAAAATTCAGTACTGCCTAAATGTGCAGATATGAATCTGTCACCCAGGTCCTGATTTTAGGATCCTAACCACAACATCTGTGATACTGTGGACTTCTCTATTAGCTGATCAGGGCTTTGGGGAACCATGTCTTAGTCATATACACTTCAGTCCTGCTTGTGTCCTTGTTTCTTTGAAGTTCTTAAGGTTAGAGCAGAAACCACCAAAGGTACTGTTAAAATGTAGTGCACTCACTAAACAGTCACTAAACAACCTAGGAAGGTATGTTATAAAGTTTAGATAATACAGCCGATCATTTAAAGTGGTGAGTGGGGAAGGTAAGCTATGCTTCAAGATTAAAAAAAGTGTATAGAAAGGATAATGAACAGAGTCTTCTTCCATGGGTGAATAAAAATATCTTTGTGCTTTTTCTGGACATAGTAAGAGGAAAGTAACTGCACACCTGCTAGCACTGCCCACACCTCATCTGTGCTTGCCTTGGGATCAGGGGTAGGATTTCTTTACAGTTGTATACTTGTTGGAAAGATGGATGGATGGATGGATGGATGGATGGATGGATGGATGGATGGATGGATGGATGCGTGCATGCATGATGAGAGACGCAGTCTCTAATAGCTAAAAAATTGCAGGCAGGAGTCAAGATTGATTGGTATGAAACAACCAATTCTGCATGTTTAGTGAAAAGCAAGTCCTCCTGCTGAAAAAATGCTGCTTGAGTGTTAGAGCCAAAATTGAGACTCAGATAAGAAGCACTTAGGAACTCAGAGACTGTCTTGAAGAATTACAAGCACCAATTTGTGATATGTGTATATTCCTTAATTTGTTCTTGCATCCACTAAATACATCTGTTGAATTAAATCTACTTAATCTGATAGTTATCTCTTTTACCCATTTTTAACTGGTTCTGATTTAAAGTAAAGGTAATTTAAGATAGAGTGTTTGGTTCTGATAGGTGACTGAATATCTTAATCCCAAATTAGTTCCTATTCCCACATTTCATTCACTAAATTGTTTTCTGTGTTTGCATTTGTAAGGTACTTTACAAATTGTAATTACTCTTCACAACATTCCTTCAAGGGAGATAAAAATACAGAGAAATGGATGTATTTGCAGTAAGTGTTTCAAGGCCAAGAACAGAACTTCAGCATTTCTGGCTCCTGGGGTGCACCACCTATTAATCAACTGAATGCAAATTTGACTGTAAAACAAATCATAAACTAAATATCCAGTTCATGTCCAGCTGAAGAACACAATCACAGGATAGGATGCTGAAAGGTTTGTAAAGCTGGCAAGCTGCAACACAAAATGGGTCGTATCTTCATCAGTGCAAACAGCATTCACTGTCCTGCCTTTAGTGAAAGCTTGTACAGAGATAAGAGCTAACTGCAATGCTTCCTTATTTGAACAAATGTTTGCATCACTTAGTTGTGTGGCATAAAGGTGCTACCTTTTTTGCTGCTGACAGGGAAGGTGCTCAAAGTGATCTGTTAGATAAGTCCTTGCTGATAGTGGAAGTGAAAACCCTCTTCTGAGCAATTGTTACCAGGTGATACACTCAAAAAGAGGGTTGTTTATCATTACACAACTCATATTTCACTGTTTTGATCTTAAGATTGTGGTCAGGATGGTAAATAATGTAGCTTCAGGCATGGAGAGGATGATATCTACTGAGTGTTCTTCTAAAATCCCTGGTAAAATTATGCTGGTCTCTGCTGATAGCTTATTAATAGGTAAATATCACCCTCAGAAGCCAGCTTTAGGTTGTATAGAACAGGAAGTTGGGCTCTGATCTGTAAGGATGGTCTGTATGCAGTACTTGAGGTGTGGGGCAAGACAATAATATGTTATGAAGAAAAATACGCAGTCCTGATCAGAAGTGGGTAAGGTTGGAAGCTTCCCAGCTGTGCAGTCACAAGCAGATTTTGGTGTAAGCACTACACATCCTTTGGGGGTAAATGCATTTTGAATTTAGGTGGTAAATTTGTGTCTGGACTACACTATGTTGAACAGTGGTTTAGCAGATCAAATCACATCAAATCTGTCCCATTTCTAAAGCACTGTACCAACTGTGACAAGTGTTATTCAGGAAGCAACTGATTCTGACAGTTATGAATGTTGATTGCATTTTAGTTCAGAAAGTGAATAAATACTCTCCCCCCCCCCACTTTGTTTAATCATGTGTCACTTCCAGGTATTCCTACTATAACCTCACTGGACCGGAATACTATTACTTGCATAGGCTTGAGAGTTTGACCTGACCAAGTGGGGCTTTATATAGTGTGCTACATTTTCTCTGTGTATTTTTGCAGGTTTCCAAGGGATACACATAGCAACGTTAGGCACAAAACCTGTGAGTCTCTGTAAGCACTGATTCCTAAGGGAGAGATGATTGGTTGCTAGACTTGAAAGATGAAATTCTGGGTTTTCTGTAGTCCTTTTATCCTAAGTCTATAACTGCAAGATATCTGTGCTGTGAGGAATTAAAGTAAAACTTGTGTTCACTGTGACATTATCTTCCAGTGATGGAGTTTTAAGAGATACCACTTTGCTACATGACCCTTAATTGTCTTGAAACTCAATGCTGTGTTTTAAACAGACCAGTCTGGTAAAATAAGTAGAATAAGTAGCTACTAAGTACCTCTCATCATTTTTCTATTTTAACTGCACCTCAAGGTTGAACGACAGCTCATATTGATATGTGCCTTAATATTCTGGGAAAAATTCAGATGTAGTCTGTGTAAAGGACAGCTTTTTGTGACCTTTATTACCCCTGATAAAGGCCATCAAAGGATGCTCTTTATTGGATGGTCCTTGAGCTTTGCATATATATCAAGAAACAAAAGAAGTACAGTGTGTGAAGCAAGATATTTGACTGTATCTTTGGGCACTAGAAAAGAAATGTAAGATATTAGAAATATATCATTTCTGCAAATTAGCAAATAAATCAGAACAACTAATGCATTTTGACTTTATTTATTTATTAGTTTCTCTGAATAGTTTAGAATTGTGGAAGGTGGTTTATTTGAAATCGTCACTGTTCACAGAAGCACACACCATATTCCTGCTCTTGGACTGAATAAGCATTCAGCAAGCTCTGTGTAATGCTTCCATTCCAGATTACACAAACATATGCTTATTATTCAGTAAGAATTTACAATGTGTGATCTGTTCTCCTCTTTCTTTTTCTACATAAAGTTGTAGTATTATACCATGGTACTTAAAATCTCTAAAAATACTGATTAAAATGTAAAATTTTTAGTTTCTCTGACTTCATCAGGATTACTTACATGGGGACCTGGTCACATTATGAAGTATGCTTCTCTAAAGGGAGTCTTAGTGATTTCCAGGATCTTGTTCTACACTATTAAATGGCAAAACTCATACCTACTTTGAAATTAAGGTACCTAAATATAACCTAGGATTTCTTTCATGACAGATTTCCATTTTTTCATTAAAGTTCATCTTTTCCTCTGACTAAGAAAAGGAGGACTTAAATGAATTATCACTATTTCATGTTCAGTATATTTGTGAATTGTCTAATGGCCACATATTTTTAATGAGGTAATGTGAAAAAGCAGAAAACCTATTTGTGGAAAGGTGTGGTTTTGATGGCAGTCTACATCTATCTCTATACAAGTGATCTTGCAAGAATTTCAAAAGAAAAGCAACAAGTTATTGGTTGGGTTTTTTTTCCAATGTCTTCATACTTTTCCATAGACCTTTAAAGTTAAAAAAGGATCAGAACATGATTGCTCATCAGCATCTCCTCTTCACTCTGGTGGTAGAGCCCATCTTTCTTACTGTCCGGCACTACGAGAAAAAGATCTTTCACTGTAGTTCTGTTCTAATCTAAGCCAGACATTGTACTCCTCCTTACTCTTGTCTTCAAATTATCTTGCTTGTATTCCTCCTGACTTGCCATTTCTGCATCTCCTCTGTGTACCTTTCTCACATCTTCCATCCTTCTTCACAGTTTCTAACTTTTTTCACCTGTTAGGGACTCCCTGCTCAGAAGCTTTCTGTCCTCTGTTTCACCCCTTCAGTCACATGTTATTAGTCTCTGGGATGTTGACACAATACAGTTAAATACAATGATGTTTTTGGTACAGATCTAAATTGGAAATCAGAAACCCCATCAAGCTACTGAACCTGCAGGTAGCAAAAGCAAACCCTCCCAGCTTCTCGCATGCTAATTTATGACCTAAGACAAAGAAATGAGCAACTGAGATGAGTAGGACAAGCTAGCAGTGAAATTACAAATTTTTGCCTATGAAGCAAAAGCTCTTTCACACCCTAACCTGTGAATATTTAGATCCAGGGTAAATTTATCTTGACTTCTCAGATCAGAATCTGCTTTCTGAGTTTTATATGAAGACTTTATTGTAAATGTTACACATGAAAAATTAAGGTCTTCATTTTTTGTGGAAGAGCAATTGTTGCTGCTCTGTAACAGCAGAAAGGTCTGTATAATAAACAAATGAGTTCTTTTACACCTGTGCAATTTTTTAAATGTCTTCTACTGACTCAGCTATGCAAATATTTCTGTCACTCCCTCCACTGTTGTAGCTGGATCTCTGGATTACAACCATTTATATATTTATTTATAAACTTACAGAAAAAATATTCCTAAAACACAAATAGAGTTTTACTTCCATAATTATTTTATTGTAAGTATGTAAACATTTTATACAGAAATGAAAATCCTACATGGGGCTCAAAGTGCAATTTCTTAGGATTTTAATGTAAAAGAGATTTCCACTTCAGTAGTACACTTCTATAGTTATTCATGATAAGATAATATCTACTATAGTATGTACAATAGATATACTGACATAGCCTGAACTTTAGGTATGTGAGTGTTGCTTCTATGAGGATATGGTTTATTTGTTAATTATAAGCAACTTTCAGAAGAATTTGGTACATATTGATATTTAATGTTCATCAAGTTACTGAAAGCTTTAGTAAGTTTTCCTTCTTTTCTGTGGACTTTGAATACCTTTTTTGTTGTCAAAGTTTCATCAGTAAGAACAATGAGGGTGAAAAATTGCCTCTTTTTCTTTTTCTTTTTTTTTTCCCCAATAAAGAAGAACCCTGAAATATAATTAATAGCTTTTGCATAATGCAAGGTACAATTGCATAAACTAATATGAGATAAATGTTTATGATATTTTCATGCTCTTAAAATCAGCAAAAATATCTTTATTTTGTTCAATTTTCTGAATGCTTCAGATTAAATTGAAAGCAATATTTTGAAGATACTAGGACATGCTTGGCTTTTTATTAATATATACATTAAGTGTTGTTAAAAAGATACAAAACTTTCAGAGGTTTGGTAATACTCAAATATCAACTAAATCAGCTTGCAATTCCTCTCCAATACATTTTTTTTTGTACCAGCACTAAAGACAGAAACTCTTGCTGCTCTGTACCCAAATGTTTATGCAATCTATACACACAGTAGAGCTCTGATTTTCTTACTGTAACCTACATAATCGACTAGCTTTGTCTAAAAAGCAAGGAAGTAATTTTGCATTTTGGCTTGAATTAGTAAATTATTTTATCTACTGTGAGCCATATGGTCATGGAAGGGTTGTTGAGCAGTCACTTAGTTAAAACTCTCACTCAAAGCAGGGCTGATACCAGCAATAAATGGGGTAAACCATGTCTTTGTCTAGTAGTCTGGATAACCTCCTCAGTCTCTTTGGACTGAGAAACTGTAGTGAGCCCAGGAAAGAGCCACTGGTCAGGAGCCTAGACAACATGTCCTCTTAGGAGTCGTAGAGGGAGGTGAGCTTGCTGCTGAAGAGAGACAGTCTACCACCACTCTACAAGCGCTTGAAATGGAGTTACAAACATGACAGTATCAAACTCCTCTCAGTAGCAGCAGATGGTGAAACACCAGGCAGCAGCTTCACAGAGATTCAGTTTAGTAAGTTGTTTGGTCATGAGGAAGTTGATGAAGAATCTGATGTAAAACTTTGTGAAAATTTGATTGTATTAGTGTGATATTACATTTTAAAGTTGTTTCAGATTTTGTTTATTCCTCTGGTCTTAACACTTTATGCTGCTTCTCTGCAATGCATACTGAGAGGGTGGGGCCTGGGTGGAATCCCAGGCTGGGACCATTTTTCAGTTCTGAGGGTGAGAGACACAGCATGCTATTATAATTTTTATTACCCATGGGCAACAGTCGTGGCCCTTCTTATCTCCTGAGCTGTGTCTAGACATTGGTGGGAGGATGTAAATTGACATGGGCTGAAACCAAGAAATGGAGTATTGAAACTCATGCCCATCTCTGGTGGGATTACTAGTATAGCTGTAGTCCTGGTGATTTAGAACTGTATTGTGACACACAACCTTAAATGTCAGGGCATAAATTTCTGCTGTTAATTTTTACAATTCAAAATAACTTTGTGATGAAGAGTCTGACACCTCCAAGCATAATGAATATATCTGAATGTACTTATTGGTGATGCAAAAATAATAATAGGCATCTTCAAATTATCTTCAACTTTTACATACATTTTCCATTAATATAAATCATGTTTCCCCATAAAATATTGCTTTTTTTTTGAAAGCAGGTTACGTTTTATACTGGACACTCAAGAAAGACAACACCATTTGCATTTGTAATGCCATTTTCATGTAGTGACTCTTCAGGTTATTGCTATGTAGAGAATTATAGAACTATCTGAGCAACACTGTTCCCATTTCTGGTGAACGGTAATTAACCTTCAGGTTATGATTTAATATAAAATATATTAAGGTTACTGCTATCCAAATAAATACAAAAGCAATATAAAGTTTCTGGCAAGAGGATCCAAGTCATTCACTGCGGACTAAAAAAAAAAAAATGTTCTATTCCACTTTCAAAGCTGCTGTATTATAATCTGGTTTAGACTTCATCAGTTTATTTGTTCATATTCAGGGAGAGAGTGTATTAATTTGTGACAAAAGTAGGAGTGTAAGGGTAGGGGTTTTTTTCCTTGTATACTGTACTGGATTCATCTATGTGCTTTTAAACAGATTCATTCTTTTGCAAAGGGAAATGATAATGACTCCCTCGTCATGTATGCATGGAGAAATTAATGGATCAGTACCATTTACACATTTGAGGTGGGACCAGCTCTGTGCACAAAAATCTGTGCAGTTTTTTTCCCCATGGTGTGAACACTGACACTACTGACCTTTCAAAGCAAGAATATAGGCCATTAAATAAATGGACCAGATTCACAGCCAGTTGAGCACCATATGTATTGTACTGTAAGGGCTCAAGGTGGCTCTGACAAGTTTTTCTAAGTTTGGGAAAGAGTAACAGACACCAGACCAGCATTAGGGATAAACTGTTTATCTCTAAATAAAAGTACAGTAACAAATACAGATCACAAGTACAATTATCTGGGATGTTATGATAGCAAATCCAGTAATTCTCCAGTATTGGTCTAAAATGAAAATCTGGGCACAAAAGGACTCTCATAACTATGGTAACTATGGAAGGTGGGCAGGAAGCAGGGTATGGCCTCTTCTAGCCAGAAAGTGACTTGGACCAGCTGATGGACTCAGAGAATGCCAGGCTTCCTGATCGGACTGTCTTTTTTTGTTGTTGAGTAGCAGAAGCACTGTCTGGACTCTTTAACCAGTCCTCACATCCCACCTCTGCTTCCCTTCTGTGCCATTCTGTCCTTGGAGTGCACAGGACAGGAAGTACCGTATGAGGCAGCGCTGGCCCCACGTGTACTATGTGAGACATTTAAAGGATTGTTACACACTGAGCTATTGCTTCAATAAATCTTCACAAAATTATGTAGCACAGAAGCTTTTTGTAATTGTGATACATGTAGGAATCTGAGAGGTTATTTGCCTTTAAAATTCTACTTGAACTGTCTTACTACAAACTTCTAACATTAAATATATCCTAGTGATAAGAGAACTTTGTTCTTTTGCATTACCAAGTTCCTGAAATTTGAAAAAAACTCCACATTACTTACATAAATTTGTTGGGTCAACCCACCACTTGGATACAGTAAAATGCCATGCTTCTTTTAGAACATTATTAAAGACAAGCACTGGGGTTTTGTTAACTTATTTCATTTGTTTATTTTAGTCTTGTTCTCATATAGACACATCATGGTAGGGTTCTAGGTATTCTGCAAATCACTTTTAATATCCAGATCCTGTCCCAAAAAGCTTACAATTAAAAAAGAGGAAGGAGGAGGAGGAGAAGGGAAGAGAGAGGAAGGACAAACATGGCAGACAAAGAGTTCTTATACATGGGTCATCTGGTGGAACAGGCACAGGACCAGGGAGGATCATGCCCTGTGTGCTACAGTTTTCCCTGTTGAAAAGAAGCTGACATAACTGGGTACTGCTGAGGTCACCTTTGTTCTCTTCCTACTCTCTCCTCTTCTTAGCTTCACATTTCTCTTTTTTCCTCCTTTCCTCTCTTTTTCAGCTTTGAGGACTTTCAATCTCATCTTTTTTTTCTATCTGTTTTCCCTTTCCCTGCTCCCTGGTACACTTTAAGTCTAATTTGTTTGCAGTCATCTGGAGAACAACTGCTCGACTCAGTGAGGCATTATCCAGAGACTCCTAAGCTCCTGCAGAGACTGTCAGCTCCAGAACTTAAAGAAATACAGGCACTTGAGCACAGTTTTTCATCTGGAGTAGTACAGTGATGGAGAGTATTGATTAGCCTGAGATTGTGCTATGTTAAAGCTGCCAGTTTGTTTTTGAGAGCTGGGCTGTTGGTGCTGTGTAGTGGTGTGCTGTGTTGTCTAAGGTACTAGATTGTTCAAAGTAACCTCATGAGTATTGTTCACTTGTAGAGTCATGAAGATACGTCCCAGAAATATGTATCCCAGGATATTTAAATAATTACCAAACTTTGGACATATGAAATGTTTTGCAAACAGTCCGAATTGGATCAGATATTTTTAGGGAATGTCAGTCACTTCTATGGTGCTCAGTGTATTTCATGAGTAAGAAGAAGAATGATATAGCATGTGCTATATTGAAGAAGCCTAGAAGTGTACCTAGATCATCAGAGGAACTCAGGAGGACAGAGGAAGGACAAAGGAACTCTTGTTATTCTCAGAGTAACACTAAGAGATTTTCTGTTACTCTCTTAGAGACTAACACAGAGAATCTCAGAGGGTGCTTAGAAAGTAGTAGCCTATTTTGCAGTTGTTTGAGCTCTTACTCCTGAGTGCTTCCATGGATTACAAATCAGCTTCCCTGCTTTGCCCATATCTGCCCTTTTGCATGCAACCTCAGTGACAGAATGGAGTAGGTAGGTCTTGTTGCTGGCCTGTGAAGGGAATTAGTGCTCACCTCTTCAGAAGTCTTGCGACTAATTTAGACTAATTGCAAAATCAGATAAGAAATTAAGAGCTACTCATTCCTAGGATAATTTCAGACAAAGAAAACTGGGGAAAAGCATAGGTTAGGTTGGAAAGATTGAAGCCCAGGAAGATAGAGAAGGATCTGTGAATCCCTGCTGATTCAAGAAGGAACTCATTCTTTAGAGGATTTGTCATACTAAAAAGGATTGAAAGAGCAGTTTGCCTGGATCCGCTGTTATGTGGTCCATCTTCAGGGTTGGGAAAATCGGTTTAAATTCAGACTGAAAAAGCTGTACATTGTTGTAAACACTGTGTAGATATGTATTTATTGATAATTTGTTACATCTTACCATGCTTCAGTGGAAGCATGGAAGCTCTTAGGCTCAGCTAAATCACTAAATCTCATAAAATCAAGAAACTAGATTGGGGGTTTTTTTGCTGGTAAGAGGCAGGGAATAAAAATATTAGAAAGGAAAAATAAGACTTTCATACCAGTTTTGCACCCCATAAAATTGGGAGATTGGAGACCAGGAAAGCAGCTTCAGAGTCAAGTCACCATTAAGTACCTACTGGGCAACAAATTCATTTATCTCCTGTGGAAGTGACACGGAGGTTTTCTGTCCCCACTGTTAGCTCCCAGAATTAAGGTTGAGAATGGTATTTGTTTTGTAAATTTGTGGGGGTTTTTTGTAATAAATACAATTGCAAATAGGCCCTTTTCCTGTTTATTTGTAGCCAGTGAAGATGTAGTTGCTTTAAAGGTACCAAAGGTTAGTATTAGCCTGAAGATTTGTCTTCAGGCATGTTAAATTAAGAGAAGTATTATAGCCCTGTCATGAGGAAAGGTGTCTGCCTCTCCACAGCTAAAGCGAAAAGACATTGTTGGTAGCAGAATGTGAATGTAAAGACAACCTTGTTTGTCACAGCCTAATCAGTACTTGTGTGTGACATCCCTGACAATATTGCTGCAGGTTAAGTAGTTTTAATACTACTTTTTCCTTGCGTGTTATTGTGAGGAGGCTTTTTTGTTCTTTGGGAGTTTACTTGCTGCATATGACTTCTATTCTTTTATGTCCTTTAGTCTTTTTTTTTTTTTTTTGAGTCAAACATTCAGACACAGGTGGTTTTGCATGCATGCTACCATATGCCAGGGTTTGACACTTTTTTTTGTATAAAAATAAGGATTTACTCAGTGTAATCAGGATTTCCATTACAAAATGGGTAAAGCTTGGGTGCATAAAGGTTTAGGTAACTAGCTTTTGGCTATTAGCTCTTAAAGCTGCTTGGCACCAGATTTGACTCATTAAAATATTTTAGGCACAATTTAGTATTCACTGTCTAAAACCACACAGATAACAAGGAGTCCTTCACTCAAATACCAAACGGCGTTTTGGCTCACTTCTTTTGTTCACTGTTCAAGATTGTTTATGCTGCCAGATGAATGCCCACGTGTAGCTTTCTTCCCTGTGTATTTACAAAGTGGCAGCAGCACTGCCCTCACATGAAGAGAGATGCCTTCAGGTGATGAGGAAATGGCTGTGCTCAGAAACGGAGCGTGGCTCATCGTTACCCACCACCATAACAGGCAATCCCGCTCTGAACAGTGTAACACGGTGAGATTGCAGCAGTTCAATACCACGCTGAGCCTGGCTGCTTTAGCCTGGCACTGTGCTCAGGCTGGTGAGCTCACACGAGCTAACTAAACTGGATTTGTGAGTTCACGATCAGACCTGCACAGCATTGGGTGGATGGTATGTGTTTACATGCATGTTTGGCTGTGTTACCAGTATGTATATGAACTTGCTGAGCCCCATCTCTCTGTAGTGCAGTTGCTTAAGACAGAATGAGTTGCATCTGTTTGGAGAGATGTAATCTAATTACAAGACTGCATGGGGAAACCAGAACTAAATTGGAAATTGAGATGTGTGTGCAGTGTTCTAAGGCAGAACATAAGTATAACTGTATCCATAGCCCTGAATTGCAAATGTTTTATCAGAATGGATAAGACAAGCTTTGTCTTTCATCTTCAGGTAGAGCTATTTGCACCTGTCTCTTTATTACACCCGTATTAAGAACAGGTAAGGATATTTTTAAACACAAACATGGTCATATTATATTAACAGTTTGAATTATGACTCTTTGGAATAAATATGCTGAACAGAATAGTCTTATATCTTTGAGGATCAATTTAGTTGAATTTCTCACGAGTCTTTTAATTGCCTTTAAATGAGGCCAACTATGTGAAGTTAGGAAATAAGTTAGAAAAAGCTACGTATACTTTTTTTCCTTTTGCTTCTGTTGTAACTTTCCAAGTTTTATGACCCATAACTCTATCACAAGAAATAGGTATCTAGTCTCCTGTCGTTCTTTCCAAGTTCCTCTTTCTGTGTGCTCACTGAGCATTCCCTTGACATACAGCTGCTGTCATGGTCTTGGATTTCAGACCTGGAAGCACGAAGAGTCCTTCTTTAAGAAGGCTAGAGGGCAGCACCATCATTGTGGCAACCTTCTGCAGCTGCATGGGAGAAGAGGCTTTTTATAAAACATACTCTTAGCTAATTCCACATTTCATGCCCCTGGAACTGACTTTTAAAGGTGGTTCAGAAACAGCATGAGTGGGCACAGGTCGTCTGACCAGAAGACTTTGTATTCTCCTGTTCTGAAATGCCACAAAATTCAGCTTTACACATCAAAATAAATTAGGCCAATGAAAACAAAGAAGAAATTAAAACAATCACTGATAGCTATACTAATATCTTTAGGTATCTTTTCTGTTAAGAGAATGACTCTGCTTTTACAGCAAAATGGGGAGAGAGGATTTGACCTTCAAGTCAACCAAAAGTCTATTGCTTTAATTCCTTATGGCTGCCTTTTTTGTGGCCTTCAGCATCAGTCACAGTGTTTACCAGTCAAAGTCCCAAGCCATACAGCAAATATCAATTCAAGAGCTACTTAATCTATGGAAAAGTAACTGAGACTATCTTTGTATTTGACTGAAGCACTGTGGGGAACTAAGAACTGGATTGACAAATTAGACAAAAGATATTACTAATCCTATTCACTGTATACTGTTAAATATGTATGAAGAGGATTTATAACCAGTTCCTGAAGAGTTACTTTATCACTGGTTTCGTTTGTAAAGAAAAAAATGTCAAACTATTTTGTAGAGGGCTTTTTACCTGTGTTTTGCTCCCAGGTTTTGCTTACCTGTACCCTGACTTCCATTGACAAAGAATCACTTGCTAGGGGTCTGCCAAGGAGTAGTTTATTGATTCTCTGAGTATCTTAGTAGGGCTGTCATAGGAACTTTTACTATCACCCTTCTCAAGTTTTTATTCAGCTGACGATAAGCCAGCTTACTCTTGAAATAGAAGAGCTTTTTAGCTCAGGAGTGTTAAATAAGCACAGGTGAAAAGGCAGACTTCTGTTGTTACATAGTTTGATCAAATACTGAGGCCTTGTAAGGATTCACTTTAGGTTACCACCTAAACAGCCAAAGACCAGAAGAAGAAGAGCAGATGCTGTAAGATGCGTGTAGTCATGAATATGTTTGTGAAGGAAAGAAAGCAATCAGGAGGTATGACCTGCTGGTCTTAGGTCACTTCCACAGTTATCCTGCAGTCCTCACTCTGGCAAAACAGCCATTGCAGTCATTCAGAGCTGCTTGAAAAGGGAATAAAACATTTTGTTTTGATTCAAACTCATTGAAGATAACAAAATTCTTGGTTTTTGAGGATTTGGACTATGCTCTGTATCTTATAAACATCTACAGATGAAACTAAGGGACTTAAAAGTCAAAGTCTCATTGAATGACAGGGAGACTTAAGTTTCTGAATAATTTTGAACCTTTAATAGGAGTGAACTCACTATCAAATTCCATCTGAAATTCTTAGAACTACATATTCCAGCAAAATTTAGATTGGTACCTGCCACAAAGTTCAGCCAGATGAATTAAACTCATTGATGAAACACATTATACAGTATATATACAGTATATAACTAGTGTTACATAAATTGTTGCCCAAACAGTCCACCATTTTGCATACTCCTCTGAGGCATTTCCCCCTAAACCAGCAGAATGTTACATTTCAAGATAAGATTTCTTTGGAGCTGCTCTTTTCTGGTGAGGGAGCATCACTATTTAAAAATGGGTTGTCTTGGTGTTACTATGAGTCAGCTCAAAAAATGAAAAGAATATTCTCTTTTTGTCTCTAGAATAGCTTAGTAAGGCTTATTGTAAGTATGGCATTTTGTCCCTTCATTATGAAATACTGAGAAATACTGAAATATTGAAAGTTTTTGTCCAAACGGGATGTATGTATACACACACTTAGATCTTTCATTGTTGTGTCTCCAAGACATGTGCTAACATTTGCAGTTCTTTTGTTTTCCCGATATTTTCATTGCAAAGTTTTTGATAATTTTTCTCTCTCCCTCCCTTTTTTTCCCCTCCGTCTATTTCTTTATAGGTAGTCTAGGTGAATTAAGTGAAGAATTAAACTATATAATACAGCCTTATTATAGGCAGAACAAAATGAAGATGATCTGATGAGATAAATCGCTGAAGGTTAATAGCTTTTTTAAAATCAATCTTCCTTACAAAGGAAAAGGGTAAATGGCTTAGTGGATGAAGCCTTGGCCTCTCACCTTTCTGACCATAGTTCAAGTCTAAACTGTGAGGGTCCCGAGTTACATGCTTTATTGGGCTGAGATCAGTCTCTAGTGGGCAGGAGTCTGTATTACAAGATTCATGGATGTATTTTTCCATACAGGCTGTAGCAGCATGTGAGGCTCCTACAGACTGCTGTCTCATCTCCCTAATCAGTGAAGCTGATGGACCAAAGTTAGTGTCGCTCTGAGCAAAGCATGAGGACATTCCAGCTTGCAGCCCTCTGTGCTGTGTCCACACCATGCTCTGATTATGGGCACAGGCTTTCAGAGCTCCTTACAGCCTTTTCTCAACAATAAATATAATGGTCTCCATTTAACAAACAAAACGAGCTGACCTTTTTTCATAATAATTTACAGATTACTAGGAAGCTTTAATAATTACAATTGATCATTTTTCATAGGCAAAGAAATAATTTCTCAACTGTTATTCATAAGGAAGGCAAAATTTCAGAGAACAAAATAATTGAAGTGTCAATTAGGAAGTTTAAGTAAAAGTGGGGAAATTAAAAAAACCCCAACATTTCTAGCATAATTTATTAGCTCATGGATAAAGAACTACTAAACACTGGCTAATACATTCATAACAAAACTAAAGTAAATTCAGTTTTCCTATTTGAA